>JASUDE010000274.1:0-64040 GCA_034509685.1 Colletotrichum cereale | reverse complement strand
GGGGGGATGTTGAAGAGAGGAGGGATTGGGGGAGGTTATGGTTTGTTTGCGTCGCCAGCGATGGCCAGGTAATTGGAATGAAGAGAGAATGGGACAAGAACGCACTTTTTGATGTCGGAGGGTGAGGCATCGTGAGTGACCTTCAGGGTCTCGTAGTGGTTCGCGGAAGCGACGTCATCTCGCAGCGCACGCGAGGTCGTGAACGGCGCCGCTGGGGGCTTGCGAGCTCGGAGGAGCTGCTGCTGCGCTGTGGTCGGGACCGGGATCGGGAATGCGCCGGAGCGGAGGGGACGGGCCGCTGCGGGTTGGAGCCGGCGGAGGAGCATGCCTCATGCTCTTTTGCTTGCTGGGAAAGTCAATTGAAGGGAAGTGGGAACATTGGAAGGGGGTGGAGCGGACGGCAGGCTTGGTTGAGGTTATAGGAGGGAAGAGTCGGGAAAAGGGTTCGTTCAGGTTTGGAGAGCAATGGGTGGTGTCGCTCGCGTGCGTGCGGCCCCCCCTAGACGGAGTAGTGACGAAATCGATGGTTCGGTTGGTCGGTTGGTGGATCGGAGCTTGCTGGAACCCTGGTTCTTCGAGGAGCGGGTGGGTTATGTAATGAAGGGGGGGGGGGGGGGGGGTTACATTTCTTGGACGGGGGGCGCGATATGCTGCGGCATCTGGGCGATAGAACATAAAGACCATGATAAAGGATGTCCCTTTTCTATATGGCGCGTGGGGGGTAAATTATTCTCTTTTTCCCTTTTCTTTCTTATCTGAATGAGCATATGAGCTGGCAACTGTTGTTCTTCTGGCACATCTCCAGCCCTTTTCGCCGTTCACACTCGACGTACCTCCAGTGCTGCTACTCTCCAAGTCTCCAAGAGCCCACCCGTGGCAGCTCTTCGTTGAAATACATCAAATCAGCGTCAGGGATTGCATCTAATACACTTATTTTGAATGATTCAGTTCCTCGGGCTAACTATCAGTGTCCCCGTTGGTTACCTCACTGGGACAAACACTAACCACCAGCCTACTGAAGGCAATCAGCAGCCTTTCGAATCCATTGGAAAAGTTCCGTCAACCCCGTTCGTGCCCTTATGTTTCACTCCATGGAGTCTTCGTCTTCGTAATAGACCTTGGAAAATGTAGGGAGGTGGGAGTAAGGGGGACCCGATGATTCCTCAGCTGTGCCCGGGATGTGAGGTATCGCCGATGACGCCAAGATAGGTTACGAAATGAAAGGATGAGTGCACCCATACAGTGTAATTCAACGTTTGAGTTAGAAATAAATACAACCTATTTAGGTAAGATGCTTCGCTGTATCATGATATATTAGTTCGGACCTTTGTAAGCAGGTTGCGGCGACGATGTTGAGGCCGTGAATACAGATAACGGACATCTTACAGCCATATATTTGCAGTAGGCGGCCGTATCCAGCAAATTCGAGCAGGCAAGGAGCGCGCCAACACAACGCCGTTGCAATCGTTTATAGTTCCTACCAATGCGTGGCAGTCTCCAGTACCTCGTTGTGTTGTTGATACTCTCGACAAGCCCGTACGAACACAGATTTGAAGCGATAGAACGGCTACGACGACACTGAAACCAATACTGACTGTGAGTTCGCCAGGGGCTAAAGCGGATGCCCATGTACATAAACTGCAATCTGATCACCCGCCATGGAGAAAAAGCACTGTCCCCGAGTATCCGGTCTCCTGGGCACAGCTCGGCTTAGCCGTCTCGTGCGTGTGGCGAGGACGGCAAGAACAACAACCCACGGCGTCTTGCAGACTTTGATCCAACGCAAAACGAGAGAGGAGTCCCGAAGACATGATACTCAAGGGAAACATAAGCCCGCCCCCCCCGCAGTTCGCGTCACTCACGACCCCGTCTAAACCACCGCCGGCTGGTTGTACGTTCGGAGACACGGACGCGGAAGTCTTTCCACCGCCCGAAACCCACTCCCGCCCACAACTGTAGAACACCCCGTCTAGCTCCCGGTCTCCGTACGTGTCTTGACCGCTACACGGCTGGGATTCCTAGTCGAGTGGTCCGTACTTCATAGAAGTGTTGCCGTTGCGTACATGGTTTGTCGAAACTCCATACAGAGAACCTGTTTTGAGGATACCATTTTTGTGGCAACATTGTAAGCCGGTCTTGGTTTCGACGCCCTTCGTCTACAGGCTCCCAAAAGGGCAGATAAAAGGCTATACCGCGAGCATAACATCTAGTAATGATGTGTTACTGAATACGTAGTTGAGAGATGTGGCGACGTGTAGAGTTGGCTGCGAACTGACCCGATCATTTGATGGCGAGGGGAGATGGGCTGGCTTACTTCGTCATGTTCGGCATAGCACTACCTACTCCGTATTATCCACAACCCCCAAAGCCCTCAATGCAAAGTTCGGGCTGTCAAAGACGCCGGGACGCGGGAGTTGATGTAAAGAACACGCATTTCAAGCCCCCCCCCGAGGAACCCGAGAACAAGAAAGCCCGTGGTTCCCTTGAATGACCACACCTCGCAGTGCTCTTCAACGGTGCAGATTACCGCACGTCATGATGCCAAAGCCTCAAGCGAAGCCAGCCAACGGGCTCGGCCGGATTACCCCGTTCCCTCCCCAAGATGTCCCAGAAGGAGGTCTGGCAGCCCCAATATATTAGCCTTGCGGATCAAGCGGGAAGCCGAACCGCTGGCTTTCTCCCCTCCCCCGGAGACCGAGACCTTCAGGGCCCCGTACCCCCAATTGCCGTGCTCGGACACGAACCCTTTAGCAGAAATCATGTCATGTCTAGGCTTTTTCTATTCCAAGCCATTGAGGCCAAGCATGAGGGTCCAGGCACGGTGCCTGGTAATCGCGGCTAAAACCATCAAAAGATTCCATGTGCGCAATGAGGCAAGATATTTGTAGCGCCGCGGACCCTTCCAGTGAAGGGGGAAAAGTGTATTCGTTACATTCCGTAATCTGTGTCAGGCACCAGAAGCTAGACGTGCCTTTACCGACCCTGCCAAAACTCCGACTCCTTTGCCCATAACCGATCGAACCAGACTCCAAAGCACCTGGCCAAAGCACAGTCTCCCAGCTACACTCGTTATGCCAGAGATGGAATCATGCCATCTTTTGCCGCTTCGGATCGACCCCTTGCCCACTGGGAGCATTGCCCGCCGCTCCATTGTTTGACACATCAGCCAGTGCTGGTCTTCCAGCACCGTCTTGCTGCAGCGGGCGCTTCATAGTTGGTGGCCGGTAGGAGCCCCGGTTGGCCAAGGGACTACCTGCGCCCGCTGGAGCTCCGATCCGTCGACTCTGGCTAAGCTGCAGGTGCTGCGCACCCGCGGGTCCTCCGAGTCCGGGCCCTGCGTTGCTCATTTTGACTGGCGTGAAGCCCGATGTCGTTGGCTGCTGCGATGCAGTCGGCGGAACGTGTTGGCCAGACCGGGAGAGGGGCTTCGAGACGGAGTGGTCTATGCCGGGGGTCTTTCGTATGGATGGGCTCTCTGCCTTTGGATTGAAGGCTTGTTGCCCGGCTGGCAGCAGAAGAGGCGCGTCAGTGTTGTTCCCCTGCAAAGCAGATTCCGGAATTTGCTGTACAGCACGTGCGGAGAAAAAGCCAACAGGCTCAGCGGCGTTGCCGGCCTGCCCTGGCGTGGTCATGTTTCCGTTGGCCGAGGGGGCCGACGGGGCCGACGGTGCGGATGGGTTCGTAGGTGCGCGGGGTTGGTTTGGTGCCTGGGGCCGGTTGCCGTAGCCTGTTGGAGGGATCTGACGCGATTGTGCCTGATTTGGCGTCTGAGGTGCTCGTAGGTTCCCTGTCGATGTGCTCCTGCCCATTTGCCGGGACGGGGCTTGCATGTGCTGGGGGACAGGTGCTGGCGCAACGCTCGCGGGTCTATCGTTTGAAGCACCATTCGCTGTGGTGGGAAGCATCACTTCATCCGGGTGATCGCTCTCAACAACGGCGAAGTCTGCCTCGTCAAAATCTGGGCATGTCAGTCACAGGTTCGTCCTCTATACCCACCAACCAAAACAGCCTACCTTCAAGCAGGTCCTCGATCGATTCCGCCGTCTCCAGCTTGACCGGCGGCGGCAGCGGCACCTTTTCCTCCTCCTTCTTGATAGCAAAGTCGGAGTGTCTATGCAGCTCGGTCTCGTTGAACTTGGTCGGAGCGACCTTCATCTTGGTCACCTTGGAGAGGTAGTCTTTGTCGTAGATGCAGTTACCAAGCACGTTGCCGAAGCTCCTTAGCGCTCTCTTCAACGCGTCCGTGGTGCCCTCCTTCTTGGCCTTCTCGAAGGCGGCCGCCTTGCCCTTGCAGTTCTCAATGTGGCCGTACCCAATGTCCTCGTGAAAGGTGCCGTCGCGGAGCGTCACGCGGACGATGACGGACAAGCCCAGGCTGATCTTCATGGTCTGCGGGTGCTCGTCGACAAAGTCGACCTGGATGTTCTGAATGGACGAGGACCATCCATTGAAGCCAAACACCTCGTTCGCGAGGGCGATGCACTTCTCGGCGGCGATGTAGTGGACCTTCTGACCCGAGGGCCCAGCGCGTGCGGATATGTACTCGGGGCCGAGCTGCTTCTCGAGACGGCTTTGAAGGGTAGCGATTTCTTGGGCCGTGTATTCGCTCATTCGCTTCTGGGGCTCCTCGAAAGGATTCGCCACGGTGCCATGTTGATCGCCCGGGCTAGAAACAACATTGTCAGTGGGCGCGACGCGTGTGGACGACAACAACCTACGCGGGCATTTTGCCGAGTTCAATATCTGCAGTTTTTCCACGTCGAAATATACAATGCTCGAAAACAGCTTCACAGACAGAGCAAAACCCTTGGAGGTGCAGGTATGGGTATCGGGAGTCGACTTGGTGCGCGCCGTCTGCCTAGATGAGGAGCAAGCTCGAGTGGCGCGTTCACACTGGCTTCGCCTCTCACGCGTCGAGGCGGGAGGCAGCAATGACGGGTAGTCATGTGACCCGGCCAAAGAGGATGATGTAAGCACACCCCCACCAGCTACAACCTTAGTTGAGCCGCCTACCGCCTGAGCCGTACCTGAAGCCTTGGGGTTTCAGCAGGTACCACGGTACTCCTCAGCGTACAAAGTACCTGAGGGAGAGCTAGAAGCGAACGCCAAAGTTCACTGCCGCTGTCGTCCGAACGGTGAACGGTTGGAGAAGCACCTCCACAAACCTACCCCGCCAAAATGGAGCTTTTGCCCAAGGCAACCCTGGAGTCCTGGACTGGGCGCGGCCACAGAAAGAGTGCGCATCTCTCGTAATCGGCAGGAGCCAACCTCAGCATCGCAAGCGGGAAACGTGCATTCCCTCGAGTTTCAGCCCTCTGCTGTCTTCGATATATATCACCTTACCATTCAGCACAAAACATAACCCACACCGTAGCGAATGCACCCACACAGTCTAACAGGGATCTGGCCACGAACCACATACCTAGGTGAAAAGAGTACCGGCGTGCCATGACCCGAGCGCACAAACTGGGAACGCTGATTGCCCAAGTGCTTGCTGGCCTCATGTTCGGCAGAGTAACAGATACAAGGGACGGTGATCATGAGGTGCTGCGCCTGACCCGGCTTCGGTTACGGGCTTGGCGATGATCAGGCACGCACAGAGGGAGGGGTTGCGTCAGGTCACCATTGCAATCTAGCTAGCTAGCCTTTACTCATCTGATTGCCTTCTCTCTGGACAATGATAAATGTTGCAGCAAACAGTTGAGTTGCACGCAAACACGCATACTGTGTAGATGGAGTCAGTCGCCTGCAGTCGCCTTACCAACATACCTAACGGCCCGCATGCGGGGCACCGACTCAGTGGGCAGTTGAAACAGGTCTGCCGTCTTGGACGCACAAACGGGCGGCTCACAATGACGATGGGCATTGAGGGACAATATGCTGAATGCTTTTAAAGCCCATGCTGCTACCTGACATGAGGAGGGGGTCAACTGCTGTGAAACCGTTCTCTGCCCTGCCACAACCCTCACACTTCTCGCACCAACCACGCCACGGTTCCATTACTCGATGCGATGTCCAAATGCACTCTCATTTCGTCGCAGCCGGGCCCCGGACCGCTGCTACTACTAGTACTACCTACTACTGCTACCAAGGGCCCATAATTATGTGCATAGTGTCTTCGACGTGAACTCTCCCAAGTGGGCGGGATCATGGATTGCTTGCTGTCCCCCGGATGCTTTCCTCGGACCCTCCAGAACCCAGACTACCTGACATGCGAAAAGTATGCGTGACTCGATTTCCTCGTCAACCATGGTGATAAAGAGAGGCCAATGATGAAGGCCATCCCTCATCACCCTCGGGATGACTCGCAACAAGCGACAGGAAAGGGATATCATCGATCAGAAAATTGACATGAAAAAACAAAAACGCCGCCCAGCCCGTACCGGTTCTGACATAAAATCTGTCCGCGGAACCCAGAAGTCTATGCCCTTTGCCGCCCCATGCTGAATGAAGTAATGAAGAAAAATAGAGGAAAAGAAAGCCGTCGTTATAGTCGTCGTGATATGTCCAGGTGGTGATGCAATCGACCGTGGCCGATATCTCATGCTGCCATGGGTGCCCAGTTTCTTTTGCGGTACTCTTTTTTTCTTCTTCTTGTTTGGTTTTGCTTGGCCCCGTGATTATTGACATGCGGGTTGGTTTCCCCCTTTTCTTGCCTTCTACCAAGGCCCGACACGCACGGGCGCCCCGTAGGTGCCAGACATGAGCTGGTTGAGAATTGAGTTCGGATCCGAGGATGGGTTTCCGGGCTGCTGTCCGTTTGAGGACCCGCCGTGTGCCATCCAGCTGACGCTCGTGGCCATCGCGTTCATCGCCGTGCCCATGCGCCCGCTAGAGATCTCGTGGTGTTTCGCCAGGGTCTGGTCCCACCCTCCCGTGTGCAGGCTCAGGCCGCCCCCGCGCTTGGCCGCCTCGTTGATGACTAGGGCCCAGGCTTTGGAGATCTCGTCGTATGCGTTCTCCTTGTGGTGCCGGTACTGCTGGGGCTCCCAGTCGGGGAGAGCGTGAATGATTGTGGTGGCGCCGTCCAGATATTGCAGCGAGACGGTTGTCTGGGTCTCGTTTGGCGGTAGGTACTGAGGGGTGAAGTCGAGAAGAGCATCGATGAGGGCGGTCATGGGCGCCTTGACGCGGTAGTAGGTGTAGTCGGGGCTGGTCTCGCCGTAGGGAATGGCGGCCTTCATCTTGTCCTGGTACTCTTGCAAGACGCCGTGTGCGGCGGCGACGGTTGGGCGAGGGGCGCTGCTGACCACTTCCTGGCCGATATCCGGGTGTCGCTCGCAGATTCGCTCGAGGACTGTTCGCAGGGCTGTCGGGTCCAGGGTTTCCAGCAGTCGAGGGAGGGTGAGCGGCCGGCCGACCAGCTCGTTGGAGCGGACCTTTTTCGACGGTCGCTGAAGTTGTCTTGATGAGGCGGCTGGAGAGCTTCGGGGAGACAGAGACATTTCGTCGCCGTCCTCGTCGGCCTTGCGCTTGCGGCTGTTGGACATGTTGTGAAATGGGCTCACTGTTTGAGGGTTAGCGTCGAGATGCACGAGTCGTTGGGTTTCGGGGGTGCAAGAATTTTGGCAGCACAGGGAGAGGGGCAAGAGATAGAGAGAGAGAGAGAGAGAAAGACAGGAAATACTCACAAGAACGAGAGGGGGAGAGACGGTTGGGTTCGTGGGGATGTTGGAAGAGAGGCGGCTGTGGTGATAGCAACACATTCATGTTTGGATCGATTCCGAAGAGAGATCGGGGGGGGTCGGAGCCGGGCGGGAGTCTTCCTGCTTTTTGACTCTGGATGACGACGCTTGCGACCAGGCGACAACAGTCTAGGTGCGACCAGAACACCAAATCCTTTGAATGATTCCGAGTTTCGGATGGGGGTTTCTGGAAGGAGCGTGAGTTCGGGTGGTGTTGTTCGTTTGATTGATTGTATGTATGTGTTGTGTGTAGGTGAGAGTGTTGAATGTGAGGGGAAAAGGGAAGTAGGAATTGGGCAAAGGGGAAGAAGGGACGATGGAGGCGACCGCTGGGCTGGGCTGGGGCGAGGGAGCGGGAATGTGAAGGGGGCCCCAAGAGAAGAAAAAAGAGGAGCTTTTCCCTCTTTGGCGTCTCTCTTCAGGCCTTGGACCTGCTGGACCTTGCACCCTTTCTCTCACCTCGCTCTGAGGTCTGAGGCACCGGGTCTGGCGCTGCAACTGGATCACTGGACCACTGTGACCCAGCTAAGCAACGTGCGTTGGCCGGATTTCTACATGGTATCCATAGGACCTATCCACTCTCTGTGCAGAGCACCCTGCCCCCCCCGGTAGCCAAGTACAGGGTGTTTGGATGGCGAATACGGATTACTACTCAGGTAACTGTCCAGGTACTATGTAGGTAGGTAGGCATAGTGCCTGTACGCAGCAAGCTACCTACCATTCCTACAAAGTACTACGGATACTGTACAGAGCAAGAGAGGAGCGGGAGAAGTGGATTGGGGCGGGCTTGGGAGGTGTTCGGGAGAGCCACAAGACTATTGAGCGGGCGCTATCATTGGACCAAGCTGGACCGGGAAGAACTCAGAGAGGGGTGCAGTGCCGCTGGGTCGGGCTGCTGCAAGCCGCCTGCAATATTAAACAGAAGCGGTCAAGGGCCCGATGGATGCCCTATGTCGAAACAGCAGTCTTGGGAGGATGCGGTACCTAGGTAGACAGGTGTGTAGAGGTAGAGGTAGAGGTAGAGGTACGCCCGTTACCTTGTCGTGGTAAATCTCTAGGACCTGTCGTGAAAGTTGTTGTGACCAGGGGGGTGTGGAGTGGTGGAGAGTCTGGATGGCGGCCATTGGCGGTTTCGCCTGGACGACTGGTGGGTCCCCATTCGTCAGGAATCATCCGCACGTGAGTGGATGACGGGGGAGGGGGGGGTGGCCACCAAGCCTGCGGCGTTGACTCCTATGGTTGCTGTGGCTTGTTATGGTGGTGGTGGTGAGGGGCTTGTTTCTGCTTCTGCTTCTGCTTCTGCTTCTGCTTCTGCTTCTGCGTCTACGAGCTACCTACTTTAGGCTGGCTAGTGTACTTTGTCGCTTTCTTCTCCATCGCTTCCTCTCAGACCTACAAGCCGGCTTGCAGTGCTTTCTTCTTCCCGCCTCCTTTTCAGCTGCTTGCGCGACTCGGGCCCCGGGTCTGGGTTTTCCCAGGCTGACAAGCTGCACCTTTTTCCCCTCGGGACGTGGCTGAACATGGCTTGGCAGAACCCACAAGCGTTGGCGGGTCGCTTAATCTTCAACTTGAAGCGGGTCCCATTCGCATCATCATCCATGGAAGGTCGTCAACCCCTCTAACTCGTTAAAGTGCTAATGTCCCTTGAGGAGACAAGCCTGGAACTCCCCGGCTACGGGTGGACGCCCCTCATTGTCCTTGACGACAAGTGCTTAGTTGGCACCTACTATGGTGTAACTCATCATTTGTGTTACATTAGCCTGCCCACGCTGTGTTATGCTTGTCTTTTCCCGAATCAAAACAAAACATAACTCAATGTCAACACACCAACTCAAAAGGGAGAGACACTCGGATTCAGAGAGATACCCTTGCGAACGGTCTCAGTCACCGCATTTTCTCCTCCATCTTGGCGACCAGGTTGTTATCCGCACCTCGCACATTGGCCGTAATGGTATCCGTAAACACACTATCAACGGAAACACGGCGAACAAATGCAATGCGCGATTTTGGTCCAAATCCCAGCCACCCCGGGCACTCAGCAGTCACCTGCATACCTACTATGTACTGTAGTATATGCTCACCTGCCTCACCTCAATAGGTACCTACCAGTAGATACCTAGGCACTTATCAGCTCTGTGCAGCCCAAACATGCTACCAGGTACCGACACACGAAAAGGTACTTTCTCTCTGACCCGAGCTCACCAAGGTCGACCTCGGTGAGCACAAACACCACAATAAACAGAGTGGGGTCATCCGACCCCTGGACTCTTATCGCCTTATCGCCTTATCGATCATCGATTCCAATCTAAGAGCAAAGAAAAAAATTCGGGGCCAAGGTGGTGCGAGCGGGCAAAGATTCCCAATGCGAGATTCTCACCATCGCTTCCACCAAGCCTTTCGAGTTCTAGAGTGACCGATTCTGGAACATCCCAGAAGCCCCAACCAGGCCTTCGCAATGGCAACCACGGAAGCGGAGAAGCCGTCCAAGACGCCAAAGACCGAAGATGCGACGTCACAATCCCCCGAGTCCAAGAAGCGCAAGTCGATTGCCGTCGAAGAGATCGAGGTCGATCTCGAGGCCCCCGAGCCCCCCTCGAAGCGCGCCAAACGTCTGTTGAAAAAGGGCAAGAAGCTGCCCCCCAAGGTCGACAGCGATGATGAGAGGGAGGCCAAGAAGAAGGAGAAGGAGGAAAAGGAGCAGGCCGCAAAGGCCCGCTCCGAGCACGGCGTGTGGATCGGTAACCTGCCCTTCTTCGTCACCGCCGATGATCTGCGCAAGTGGCTCATCGCCAATTCGGGCGAGATGATCACCGAGGAGTCCATCACAAGACTGCATCTGCCGTCCACCAAGCAGGTCGGCCGCGACAAGCCCTCGAACAAAGGCTTCGCCTACGTCGACTTCAACGACGTCGCGCCCAAGGTCGCCGCCATCGCCCTGACTGAAGCCGAGCTGGGCCACCGCAAGCTCCTGATCAAGGATTCCAAGTCGTTCGAGGGCCGGCCAAAGAAGGAGGAGGAGACCGCCGCCGCCGCCGCCGCCGCCGCTGCCAAAGAAGAGGTGCCCAAGAGCAGCAAGATCTTCATCGGCAACCTGAGCTTCAAGACGACCGACGACGATGTGTGGCAGCATTTCGAAAAGTGCGGACAGATTGACTGGGTCAAGGTCGCAACCTTTGAAGACACAGGCAAGTGCAAGGGCTATGGCTGGGTCAAGTTCCGCGAGCCCGAGTCTGCCGGCTGGGCCGTCAAGGGCTTCGTCAAGATCAAGGAGGAGATTGAGACTGAGGATGACTTTGTCGAGTCCCCTAAGGACAAGGACGGTGACGACGAGATGGAGGAGGAGGAAGAGGAAGGGGAAGGGGCGAAGAACAAAAAGACGGCCGAGGAGCCGCGCTTCAAGATGAGGAAGTGGTGGGTCAACAAGCTCCTCGGCCGCATGCTCAAGATCGAGCTCGCCGAGGACGACCAGACGCGGTACAAGAAGCGGTTCGGCAAGGACGCACCCAAGAGGCAACAGCAGCAGAACGGCGAGGGCGCCGATGGGGGCGCCGAGGGTGCGCCGGCGGAGGAGAGGAAGCCGAGAGCTCCCCGGCCCCCGAGGACGGAGAAGCCGAAGCCGGCGGCGGGCGAGCTCAAGGCGCAGGACGACATCATGGTCGCGAGGTTGACGGGCGCGGCGGCGAAGCACACCGGTACCAAGATTACGTTTGACTAGCGGAATAATACGCACGTGTCGGTTTTGAAGCAAAGACACTGGGGCACGTTGTGAGAGCATGATATGATTATGCCGCTAATGGGAGTGAAGCGTGCCGAAGGGCTGTTTTTTACAGGCCTTCCCGGGCGCTTGTGACTCAGTTTGGGTTTGAGCGCAACACTAAATCTTAATGACTTCAACTAGAGAGGCCTTTAATCAGCGCTCGGACTGATACGACTCCATGGACCACCGCGCCGTCATCCCCGTGTGTCATTAGGGGACAAACCACAGACGGCTAGAACTATTTCATCCGTGTTTGACGGGATACAGGATCGGAAACCGGCAAGAAGACCAACGAAAAAAAAAAAAACCGGAGTCTTTACACCCGAACATACATGCCATTAGTCTCGGAAGAAGGGGGGCTTGGTGGAGAGCGGAACCTCGCCCTGCCAAGCCTCAAACACGATGTAGCGATTGCCCCTTTATACGGTCCTTATTAGCTTGAATAGAGAATGACTGTCTCTCACGCCACATGCAAGAATCCCTTTCCGTCGTCGTAGTCGAGAACATATCGATCACTGCCCATACCTCGGCAAGGTCGATTTTGGGAATCAACTTGTTCCACAGTGGTGGTTATTGGGAGTCCCCAAGTCCTAATACAGCCTTTTTAGGACCAGACTGGCAATATAATTCCGAGGTTGACTGCCAGATATCCCCAAGAACGACACCACTACAACAATGCTCCATATGCATAGGCCATGGCCGATGACGTTACACAAATAACCTTATGGTTTGGAATCCAGTCATACATCAAAGTCTTTATTAGGCTTGGGAAACCTCCCTGAAGGCCCCTAGGATGCAATTTTGTGACGAGTGGTCTCGCCAATGGTGTGTATGGATTCACAACTGCCGCTGGTGGCAGTGTTGAACTGGCTAATCAGCCCGGATTCAAGATCCCCATTCGTCCCTTGTGACTACCATTGGAGCACCCCATCGTGTCCTAAACGCTTGTGCAGGCGTACTCGTAGCGGAGCATCGAGCGGAAGCCTCCGCAGGACGTGTACCAAGAACTGCCATCCTCCAACGACACAGGAGCGCAGGTCTCGACCGCCCGGTTGGTAGTCCTATCGACCACGGCAGTAACCTCCGGCGAGAGGTTATAGTCAATGTCGTCGTCGACGCACGCCAGCTCGAGGTCGTGGTATGTGGTGTTGGTCTCGGTGTCGGTGACGTTGAAGGGGTTGCGGCAGATGGGCTCGTAGGCGTAGGTGCTGGCCGCGCGGATGACGCTCCACGTCGGCGTGCCAAAGGCCGGGCCCTGCTCGTTGCAGACGTCGAGGAGCTCCTGGGTCGTGGTCGGCGTGAAGGGGGACCAGGCAACGATCTCGTTGGTGCGCTGGTAGGCAAAGTATCCCAGGTTGATCGGGGGGAGCGAGGCCGAGGCGACGGCCGCGAAGGAGGCGGCGAGAAGAATGGATAGCTGCATTGTGTTTGATCTTGTGGTCTAGTGTGACTGCTGATATAACGAGGATTGGGTGATCGCAATGGATGAGAGCAAACTAGACAACAGTCTTTGGTCGACTTTTCTTGACTCTTATAGCTCGTGGGAGATGATGGCACCTTGGTGTAATCATTTCCTCTCTAGAAGGCCACTCCTGCAGGCCAAAACCCAACATTCGTATCTCGAGCGTTTCCCACATCCCGGGGTCCGTCTTTCGAGACGTGCCCTACCATTCATTGCGTCCGCATTCCCTCCGAGTGCGAAAGAACGCCAATGTCGCCAAAAGTGGGGTAGAAGCCAATCAGAGCTGAAGTTCATCGAGTGAGATTTTAGAAACGTACGGCATATCCGAACCCTAGCATGAAGCTGCTTGAGAAGTAGCAGTCACCACGAATCCCAATAGCCTGGATAAGGGCGCCTCCTTTGTCCTACCCACTAAGCGACGACCTCTTATTCCTGACTCGAAGGAGAGGACTTCTATCGGGGTTAACATCTCGATAGGCAACGTTCGTAGTTGGCGTCTCGGTTCCCAGTTCAGTCATCTCCCAGCCTTATGAAATAGTCACACATGGTGCCTTTGGTTATTGGCAATTTGACACTGATGGTCGGTGGCTCAGACTGTCTGGAATGGATTCCCAAGGCGGCGGCGCCGTAGTGACCACGTAGCAGTGAGGCCAAATTGGTCGTATTCGCCATGGGATGGGGAAGGAGCGCGAGGTGCAGGTGCATAGGTCCGCATAAAGGGCATGTCAGCACGATGAAATGGGACTTTGGTAGCCGATGGACGCACTTTTCTGCCGCCAACGTATGACATAACCCGGGAAGTGTGGAAGCTCGTATTACATTACCAAATATAGGCAGGTTTTGGCAAGATCTTTGTCAGCCGACTTCCGTTTCGTATCATGACGGCAGCACAGTCGCAGGCCTTGCATCAAGCCCCCAATCCGGGACCACTTGTATGTATTGACAGTATGCAAGCGCCTGGGTGATTATATGGCTTTCAGTTCTTCCAGCCAAATGGTGAAGAAGAGATGAAATTGCTCGCTCAACAGGTAGGGAACTCTCACTGCTGCAACCTGAGAGATACACCTTCGTTCGCCAAATATGGGTTGAGAGCTCTTCACCGATATTTCGAGAATACGGAAACAACAACATTTTGTCCCGGATGTTTGGGATACTTCGCCCTGGTTATTGCAAAGTGGTTAACAGTATTATAAGTAGACTAACTATCTTGGTTACCAAATCCTGATTCTAGTTACGCAATGGATCTAAGCATGTCATCTAACAAGCTAACCTAACCTAGGCTTGACTTGATGCTTCCTTAAATCAATCTTATCTATACATTGTGCTCTGTGCATCCCGAGCATTCAACCGTCAATATTTCTTAAAATCATTCTTGGGCACCCGCGCAACCCAGTACAAAACCGCCGCCGCAACGATGTTGAACACGCAAAAAGCCCATACCAACCCAAAGTCGCGCCACCGGTTGTCGAAGCTCATGTTCATACCCGACAAGAACGCATTTGTGTCTGCCATACCACAAAATTGACACTCACTGTCATTGTTATTGACCAGGTATCCGCCATTGTTCTGTATGTACTTGGCCATGTACTCGCCGCAAGTACTGCCACTCGGAGCACCAAATGTGAGAAGCTCGGTCGGACTGCAGGAAACGGGTGCATTGGCCAGGCCAACACTGAGGAATCCTTCTATGATGTATGTGAAGGGGTTGACGCGGTACATGAAGATCCAGAAACCAGGAAGCTCGCCGGGGACCCCAAGCACACTGTTACAACATCAGTTGAGCTGTTCATCTTGCCAAAGCGCGAGAAAGGTTAACGTACCCGCAAAAGGCAAACATTAAAATGAAGACCAAGTTCATGATGCCACTCGCGACCTCAGCACTGCCTAATCCAGCAATCATGAGATGCGCAAACGTGCTAGAGAACAGAAAGAAGGCCCAACATATGAGGAACAAGGTGGCCGCGCGAGAGTGAACGGCGTCAGTCCATTCTGCGTTTCGGTCAAGTCGCATTGGATAGAACCAGAAAAGGAAGGAGAAGACGGCCATGATCTAGTTACCACATGTTAAGACTCTCACTTGTAGCAGCCACGAGGCTTGAAGGGGACTTACGGAGTTCCAGAACATCTCGACGATGACGTTGGCGGCCATAAAGGCCTTCCAAGAATACGACTTGGCAGGACGCTCGCGGGCTTCGTACATTGTGCGCTGTGACACGAAAACGGGCATGATCTGCTGGACGATCTGGCTGAAGATGAAAAGGAAGGTGTAGACCCCGAACATTTGGTTCTGGAGACCGCGCTCTGTGTTGTTACCTCCCAGGAGCGTCAGTCCGATGAAAAGTGCCTGTTGTTTCGTCCAGTCAGTGTCTGCGGGTCCCAGAAAACGAGCTGCACTCACCGAACCACAAGTGAGAATGGATTTCGAAAAGATGTACGACGGACTACGCCAGTACTGCTGGAATACTCGCTTCGTCACTTCGTGAATCTGGACCAGGAAATCCGCGGCAAACTCCTCATACGCCGAAGTATCATGGTTTCCCGTCGTCGAGCTGATGTCTTGACCACTAGTGTGCTGTGATAGTCTTTCAAGCTCGCGTTGGACAATCAGGTATTCTTCACTCTCCTGCCACACCGTGGGCCAGTCGATGTCGGTGTGGGATTTAGGGGCTGCTCCGATGACTTCGAGCATGTACTCGGCAGGGTTCGATCCGGGTTGATAGTCTGGGGCACCGTGTCGACCGAGGTAGTCGAGAAGAACATCCGAGTTCTTCCCGATGTCACCAAAATAGACCGTCCGTCCGCCTTTTGCAAGCAGCAACAACCGATCGAACCTCTGGAAAAGCGATGCGGATGGCTGGTGGATGGTGCAAAGAATGGCTTGGCCGCTCTTGGTCAGCTTTTCCATCAAATCGCAAATAGACCACGATGTCTGGCTGTCGAGGCCGGATGTCGGTTCGTCCAGGAAGAGAAGCAACTGTGGCCGAGCCACCAGCTCAACGCCGATAGTCAAACGTTTACGTTGTTCGACATTAAGGCCCTCGCCCAACTCCCCAATCACAGCATTGGCATATTCCTGCATGCCGAGGAGGTCGATAACAGTATCAACGTACGCTAGCTTCTCCTCCCGGCTGTACTGCCGGGGCTGACGCAAAAGTGCGCTAAAGCTCAAGGCTTCTCTGACGGTCGCCGTGTGGAGGTGGAGATCCTGTTGCGTCACGTATCCGGTCTTACGCTGGAACGAGGAATCTCGAAGGTGGCCATCGACAAGCATCTCGCCACTGACAACTCCCATCGTTACGCGGCTTGCCAAGACATCAAGCAGACTCGTCTTGCCAGCTCCTGAAACTCCCTTGAGAAGGCTCTTGTCAGTAAAGTGTCAACGGTAGACGAAGAGGCGTAGACTCACCATGAGCGCAGTCAGGGTCCCAGGCTTCACCCATCCATCAACATGGTCGAGAATACGGCGAGTCTCTCCTTTGACTTGCACATCGTAGCAAACGTTTTTCCAGTGGAACACTGAAGTCTGCTTCGCAAGTTCAGGGGTGTCGCTGTCTTCGGCCTTCTCAATGACCGGGCGTGGTTGGTTACCACCAAGGTTTTCGCCGTCGCTGGATCCCCTCTTGACGTTCTTCAACACTTGCCGTCTGAATAAGAGAACCTCGCCCTTCGACCTCTCGGAAGACACGAACTCAACGGCAACAAGATACATAACCATGAAGAAGACGGTGATGGCAATCACTATGCCAAAGTTACGCCAGCGATGACCATTGACAAAGCCGTAAACCACACGAAGGTGGTCTTCGCCGTCAATGGAGTCGGCACCGGGGACGGCTCCAGCGATATCACACACCCGCTCGTTGGCTCTAACAGACGACGTGTCGTACCCGGGGCCACCGGGCACGAACTCTGAGCAGCTGAAGTTGCGACCGACAAATTCGTTCAGGGCAAGACTCTCCTGGACGTAGAACACGGGGTTGACCCAGCGAATCCAGCCCATCCAGTCACTCAAATACGCTTGAGGAATTGAAAACCCGCTAAACAGTATCAAACCTAGAAGGATGACGGCAGAAGGTGCCAGCGCTTGCGCCATTGTCTTTGTGACAGAGCCGAGGAATCGAACTATCATTGACATGGAGACAGTGGTGCTGAAGGAAAGAAGGAGGAAGAAGAAGAAAGGTCCGGCAGAGTCGCGGCGCAAGTTCGTCATGAAGTAAATCGGGATGTTGATGAAAAGAGAGTTGACGAGTTTGTATGGAAGATCGACAACCATCGCAGCAACTGCCTCAGCACCTGGATGGTAGAGAGCATATCGGGCATGCTTTTCAATGATCTTTCGCTTGCTGTAGAGAGTGAGAATTTCCAAAATACTGCCCATGGCGTTAATTAGTATGGTATAAAAGATGAGCAGAAGCCGTTTGAAGAGACTAGACGAGGTGGGAGGCAGGTTGTAAAAGATACTCGAGATGATGAGGGACTCGAATAAGTTGGTTGTCAACATGGTGACGGTCATCCAAGGTTCGCTGATTAGAAGCTTGGAACCCCGCCATAGGTTTAGGCCGATCTGCTGCAGAAAAGACAAGGTGTAAGGCGAAGAAGATCTTTGTCGTTTGGATTGATGCGCTCTCCGAGTGGCGGAGAATTGCTTGGAGGTATCGCCACCGAAGGGAAACTCGCGCTCGAAATCATCTATCTCGACAAGCAAGCGTCTTCGGTGCTGGCTGCCTTGCCAAGCCCGGGCAAACTCGTCAGGGCTCCGTGGTGGCGTTTGTCCCTTCCAATCGGGGTGTACAACCCTTTCGGAAGAGCTCGTCATGGAAGTTAGAAAGTCGGCGGTGGTCTTCTGTTCGGGACACTGGAAGCCGAGACTTTCGAAATACGGTTTGGCATCGGTGACCTTTCCGAAGAAGATCTGACGCCCCTTGTAAAGGACAATGACCTTGTCAAAGAGCTATTGAACAACGTTTTAGCGTTGCCGACTCGCAACGGGGCAAAGAGATAACAGCCTGGAGATATTGTGAACTCACATCGTATGCTTCCTGTGGTGCTTGGTAAATGGCCACGGCGGAGCTGAATCCAAAGACGTCTGCTTGCATGCGAAGAGTGCGGCAGAACTCGATGGCGTTGGCAGAATCAAGGCCTCTAGTACTGTTGTCCCAGCACTGGAGAGGAGCGTAGCTCAGTACTGCCTCAGCAATGCTGACCCGCTTTCTCTCTCCTCCGCTCACGCCGCGCACAAAGTCATCTCCTACTCTGGTGTCCTTTGTGTGGGAGATGCCGAGGAGTGCCATGACAACGTCACGAAGATGCTCAGCGTACTGGTGCTTCGAGATGCCGTCAGGAAGAGTCATGTTTTGGGGGCAGCGTGCCCGTGCAGCAAAGTAGAGCGTCTCACCGACTGTCAGGAAAGGGAAATGATGATCGAACTCTGCCGTGTAAATGGCCTCTCCCTTGAAAGTCGTCTGCATCTCCTGCGGCGAGATGCCTTGGTAGTTTAGTGTTGCACCGTCGGCCACGTAGAAGCCGTGGGTTTCACCAGCAATGGTTTTCAGCAGAGTCGTACAACCCGATCCTGGAGGTCCCAGTACAGCAAGCATTTCTCCGCTCTGCACGACGCCCTCCAAGTTGTGCAAGATGTCGATTTGCTGCTTCTTCCTTGACGGCATAAGCCATGATGCGAGCGCTGCAGCCTCCAGAAAGAAGTTGCCAACGGTCTTTTGGTAGTCCGTTGTGGTCCCCAAACCGTAGACATGTAATTCCCTGAAAGCCAGGCCAATCGTGTTTGGGGCGTTCCCGCAGAGGGCTTTGGTCTGTAGTCTGTGGAATGCCGCAGCCCACTTTCGGGCGTCGAACTTCGGGTCCTTGGGATCGATTGTGGCGTCGGAGGGCTCAGGAAACAACGAGTGGCCGCCTCCATGGGACGCGGAGGTTAGGCGCCTAGCCAAGTCATGTATCTCTTCTTCAGCAACCTCCTCGGCATCCGACGGGATGGTGTGAGTGATGTCGGAACCGAAGTTACTGAGATGAGGTTCGGCAGCTGTCGTGCCTAGACCCGGGAAACCAGGGGCAGGCATGTTGACTGAGAGGAGCAGTATTCAAACCGTTGCGCGTTTCTAAGCTTTCTCCAACAAAAATGATGATATGTATCAACCGAACAAGCAATAGAAATGAAAACCCGAGTTCGTCTTCGAGCTGAAGACTCCTTTAGGTGGAATGGCACAGGATCGGTTGTAGGATAGGTCGGTGGGTCGCAAAGTCGATTCCTACGCAACGTTGCTGGACAGAAACTGATCGGTATGGAGGTCATGGTGATGGCTGAAATACTTATACTGGCCGGGAGTGCTTCGCATCAACTCTGACGAAGGGGGTTTGGATGTAAAAGTTTCTATGAGTACCTTGGGTAGGCATCCATGTTGGATCGCTGTGGTGCAGTGGAGCAGTTCGATGCCGTTCTCGCGGAAAGTGCGAAACTCCTTTCTTCCATCACAAAATCCGAGTTACCGGCATGACACGTCATTGGTTGAAGAAAAGAGCAAAGGCTGGATTTCGCACTTTCGGACAGTGCGAAGAGCCGGATGAGCGGGGCCAACCGATGCCGGGGCCGGACTCTCCTCTTGCCGTTCAATTAGAACTCACCAAGTGTGTCATGCCAAGGGTACAGTGGGCGCTACTTCTGGTCATAGCTGGGAAAGTATTGGATCAGCTAAGCATGTTGTGCGAGGTTTGCGTGTTAACTTGTTTCCAAAACCCAGACTCTGCCATTCGTTCCCCACAACAAACATGTCTCCAGAACCCAATCTCCGGGGACGTGCAGACAATAACTTTCATCTGGCGTTGATGATTTCAGCCCTAGGCCCTCACATTCATCAAACCCTTTGATAAGGTTTGCGTCTCTTTCCTGAATATTCACACACCGTTTCGCCTTGTAGCAATACCAGTCATCCTTTACATTGGCGCTCCCGGGTTCTGCGTCCAAATGGATCGACAAGGGATCGTCGTAGTCAACGGCCTCTCGGTAAGCCCGCACTCCCCACGAGCCTCGTCCCAAGGTCTACAGTCTTGAGGCCCCTGGCGCCTGTCCTACTTCCAACCAGCAGAAACACATCTTTGCGGATACCCTTTTGACTGACGTTTCATCCAATTCCACAGTGTACAAATTGCCGCGGCAAGAAGGTACGTCTTTGACTTGGCTTATACACGTAACACCCTTCATTGCATATCCCTCAGCTCATCTTCCCCTAGCTTAAATGTAGCCGCGACACCCCTGTATGCGAGCGTTGCAGCACCCAAGGTCTTTCCTGCCGATACCCCCAACGAAGACGTCGCACGACTAGAAGGAAGGATGCTGCCCATCACGGGTGAGTCTCCCAGGATCGTCATGGGTCATGTTTCGAGTCGCAGGTAATACTGACTTGCGAACCCACCAAATAGCACCCACGACAGCACTTTGGCCCTCGTTCTTGATCGGTTAGACCGAATCGAGAAGAGTCAAGCGTTATGCTCCACAACATCTTCAGCCTCTGCTAACTCGAATTCACAACGCCCGGATACCATTGACAGAGATAGCGGACCGTCGAGTCTGTTAGCAGGCAATGATGGTGTCAGACAACCACTTTTAACATCTAATTCTACGTCATCCGTGAGCCTCGATGTGGCTTCGTCTGCCATAGACAAAGTCCCTCCAGCATTGAAACCAGCGGGCATGGGAGCCACTTCTCCTTATGCCTTCACTCTTGATGTCGCTTCAATTCTGAGTGACACTTTCGACAGCGTCAGAGATCAGAGATTAAGACGGAGCTTGGGAGCGAATGCAATTGCGACCGAAGGCATTGATATCTCTCCCGAAAAAGCAAGAGCATGGATTCAAAGTAAGATACCTCCAATGAGATCACTATCGTACAATCTGGAAACCCCATCCTCGCCCAGGCTGACAACAACACCAGATTACTTCGCTTACAGCCCAGTAGAAACCTTTCTAAGCCTTGTAGACAGAAAGACCATCGAGTTGATACCGGACATGCTGTTGATGCGTCACGTTACACTTGACCCATGCATTCTCATCATTTACTACGTCATTCTATGGAGAGGATGTTATATGCTCAATACGCGGTCTTTCGATAGCCCGGACAGGAAATATTCCAGACAGCTGTACTTGTGCTGCCTACGAACAATACAGAGCTGGCAGAGAGAAGCAACCGGTTCCATCACGGACTTCATAGCCGCTATATTCATGGTGCGTCGAGGTACTCAGTCCTCCTATGTATAGCTTCGTGACATACTGAAAGCATACTAGACAGGCGTGGCAGCCGAGTGTTTTGATTTCAAAATGAGTCTGGAAATGCACCATTTGGCTTGTGAATACGCCAAAGGGCTTCACTTACACAGTCTTGATGGTAACGACTACTTCGCAGCCACGGGCTCAACAAGTACCGATGATGATCGCAAGGGCATGTGGGAACTGATTCAGAAAGACTTGTTCTATCATTTGATTCACAACAAACCCGGGACCTTGTATCCAAGTCTCGACAGGTGGCAGGTCAATCTGCCATGGCTCTCGTTCGACTCAATTCAGGATAACGACGACAACTTGACAACGATCTCGTTCCTTGTCCGCAGCCGGCTAACTTTCATTTTGATACATTTCTTTCGCACGCTGGAGAAGGTCGAATGCGAATCTGAGGCTGTCAGGGCAGTCGAGCCCCTTTGCCATGAGGTCGAGCTCTTACTCGAAGAATGGGATCTCGTCAGTGAAACTATTTAAAACTTCCGTGACATTCCGAGGTCACTAACACTTTGACAGGAAAACTGGATACAACGATCCCTTCATGATCAAATCAATCTATGGATCCTGTCCGATCTGATGCTTGCCGGCTACACTTCCATTATCTTCATGCTGCGCAAGGCGACCCTCCTCAAGTCGAACTCCCTTAACCTAGACTCATCCGACGTTCATATTCTAAGACCCGACTGTGCCACAAGAGCTTCGCGCAGGATTCTTCAACTGGCATATAACATGCTGCGTGTTTGGAGTTTCCCCAAAGCTGAGGCGATATCCTATATACTGGGCGTTTACCGAGCGCATATTGCCTATTCCCACCTCGCCAGCATTATCATAAACTCGCCCACGCCTGGAGAGATGATGGAAGACTTGCAGTTGCTAGACCGGGTCGCACAGGGGATCGAGGTAACCGCTCAGGAAGAGAGCGACTTTCTCCCTTTGGCAAGGGCGATGCAGAGGATCAATACCGAGATTAGGGAGAGAGCCATCGGATAAGAAAGGCGTGTAAATGGCTGGTTCCCAATATAAGCGTCTACACTTGGCCAAGTTGTCGGGGCCAGAAACTGCACAAAGCACGATTCCTTTGGGTTTGAAGGTCTGTCGAAAATAATGCTTTATGGGGCTACGAAAATCGTTGCCCGTTTTTTCGATGCGAAGAGGAGCTTGGTGATTTCAACCAAGTGCCAGTTCATGGCCCTCAACCAATGCCCACTCGAATACGGCATTCTGTTTTGCAATCTGCTGCTATTGTTAAGCCATCTTCGTCTTCGGTGTGAGGCATATTGCCCAGTTTACTGTTGCCCGGAATGTCTGAGACTGAGGCCTATCAAACATTGAAAGTCTACCTAATACACCGTGCGTATTGGCTGCGAAGCCTTTTTCGTTGGTTGTCAACAACCGCTGGCGGTATGGAATTATGCTCAGCTGTCAATGGTGTTGCAGTTGGTCTGTAGCTGTATGGTCTTTTCGTGGAGCACTGACCAACGGAGGGTTACACATGAAATCAAGCTAGCCTGTGTCTGGACAGCACTTATACCCTGCTTTCCTTTGCCGAACATACTCTGGTCGTCTGGCTAGTTGCAAGAATGGCTAGCGTATAACAGTCATGGCGATTAGAACAACTCGGAAAAGACCATGTAGCATATAGAGAAGCAGCCTCGATGTAAATATTACTTGACTCTTCTAAACACTGAAGATCGTATGTATTGGTATAATATCTGGTAGACTGTTCTAGTGGCAGGCGGTGTTATCGTTACATCTCTGCAACCGATAGAAGGCCTGGTAGCAGATCAGGAAATATGTTCAATTTGATAGGAGCGAGCGCCAAGGAGGTATATAAGCCGGCGGCTTGTGTAACAATCAGAGTGGGTTGAAGCCTTGGCATGGCATTAGGGGGGCAGCTTGCTAGACACAAGTGCGATGCACTAATATGTGGTGTTGTCATTCATCATACTAATTCCATTCACAGAACCTACACTCCCTTAATACTGCATTCCCAACATTACAAGGTACTAGTTGCTGTACTGGTGAAAATTTACGTCCGGCCAGCCACTTTGAAAAATTTGGTTGCGTCGAAATATCCAATCACTTACGCCGAACTCCATGTTTGGATTGCTGCGTGCTTGGTAATTAGACTTGGCATTCGGCGATCAGTGGGGCAGACTATCTCTTCTTGTTACCGCTCCAGTACTAGACAAGACATGCTAGTATCCCAGGTGGTCTCTAAGGAGCATAGAGCACGCGCGCTAACCAATAAAAGGGCTGTATTGGTATGTCTGACAACTAACAGCATTGAACCGTTCCGTTAGCCACCCGCGGCTGTCTCGGTTAGACCCGCTGGTGTCTCATTCCAGGCCGAGACTGTTAATTGCAACTGGGTTAAATACAGGCTTGGTCGGTAACGTTGCTCAAGCTAATGAAGTGATTGGTGTATGGGGCTCAGAGGATTAACTACACTAAACAAGCCATCGTTTTGTCTCTGGCAAGCATGCTAATTCTTCCCTTCCAAGCCCCCGACTGGAAGACTTGTAAACCATGAGTGTGCCACTCGTGTTCACTATTTTTCCCTAGCCACTTCGACAGAAGATATTGCAAATGGACTAGATTCCAATCGGAACTCCCTGCGTCTTACGCATTCATTGTGTACAGCTCATCCTGTTGTTGTCTTGAAGCACCCTTGATGGCTTACATAGTCATCGGCTTGTGCTGACAGAATACTCGAGCAGTCCAAAGTTCTCGGCGCATGGTAATTTATTCAAGCGACAGGAACGTTCCCTGGCCGTTCTTGATGTGAGGCTGTCCTGTATAGACTATGGGGAGTTGTTGAATGATGGAATGGGGAGAATAGAACCAAAAATTACTAGTAAGTCGGCGAGTTCCTTTGGTTTGTATGCAAAGCGGGACTACGTTGGGGACCAAGGTCCAGCTGCAATGCAAGGGATAATAGCATGCTGCACTCTCTTCCGCAAAGTGACATGGCTGAATTTTTGGCTGACCTAGAAGAAATATGGCCTAGCATTCGGAATGGAGAATGATGTCACATCTTTGCTTATGGTTAGGCACTCAAGTTTATCAAGCACGACCAGAGACCCTGCGTTTTGTTAGACTCTACGGACGTTTGTCTTGGATTCACAGCATCTAAGCTTCCGGCAGCAAAGCATATAGAGGTTGCCTTTTTGGGACACAATATTCTCAAGCTAAGGAGACTACTGGTCAGAAGTTTCAAGTACCCAACCCTCTTAACCTGAACATCAGCGAGACATGTCTTGCGTTTCCGTTCCATTAGCCTGAGGGTCAACGCTGTAGGCATGCCTCTTCCTCGGGTGGGTTTTTGGTATTCAGTTACCACGGGAAACCGACTACCGATCTGAAGAGCTGACAGAGTGCCAATCTCTTCCCTTCTGGTGGCTTGGCGTCTCTCAGTTGCGAGACACCATAGTGCTCAATAACATGGGGTCTTTTTGTAGCTTTGCAATGAACATGTCGTGAAGTGGAGAGGGTCAAGGGCGCAAGATTTGTGACGGACAGGAATTCAGATTTCGTTCTGGATTTCAAGTATAAAATGACAACTGCTCCCGCCATGTCCTGAAATCTAAGCCTCACTACCAACCGACATCCTCTTGCCTGCTCATCTACACAGCTCAATCCTTTCAAAATCTTTCACCGACTTTCTCTCATAACTTACTCCAAGTCTCTTACCAGCAAAAATGCAGTTCTCCATCTTCAAACTCGCAGCTGTGGCGCTGGCTGCCTCCAGCGAGACTGTACTTGGAGCAGTTTTGCAACCCCGGGATCTTACTCCAGCTCAGATGGTCGATAACATCAAAATGATTACGGACAAGTCGCAAGCCCTTCAGACTCCTGCGCAGAGCATCAACATAATCAGTGGTCCGTTGATCCTCATCGGCCAAGGTCCCTTCCCCGTATGTGAACCCCATATACCTGACTCCTTCTGGTGTCCAAGTTCTACCGCGCTTCGTGCCAAATACTAACGATCTGCTTTACACCAGCAAATCATTGCGGGCTTCACAGACATTTTCAGCACGGCTACCACTGCACTTGCGCAAATGAAAGGAAGTGCTCCGGTCCCGGCCGGCCCTCAGTCCGATGCCATTTTCAACGCGTTCAGAGAGTTCGTACGCGTCCACCAAGTCCTTCTCAACATCCTCATTGGCAAGGCTGGCTTGTTCCAAACCGTTCCATTCATTGGCCAACCCGTTGCGGCTGTCTTGAGACAGATTGAAAGTGTAGTTGACGTAAGTTCAAGGCAATCGAGAAGCTTGAAGTGGTGGACGAGATGATTTAGTACTAACCTGCCTTTACCAAAAGACCGTTGCCTTCTCTATTATTGATCTGGTTCAGAGCAGGGCTGCAGACCTCCAGAGAGAGGCGAGCAGCCTCAGTGATACCCTCGAAATGGCTATCAAGAGCTACGATGGTCTCAGCCTCAGTCGCTAGTAAACTATCAACTGGTCCGTTGTCCGGAGAACCAGGCTCAAGACCAAGAAGTAACACATTGGAGCCCCATTCGTTTCTTTTTTGCTGTCGTGGCAGTGAAAGGAAACTAAGCTTGGTCCATGATTACAAGTCTGCTTGTGGACAACGTGAAGATACACTTCTACGTTTTGTTCTATTTCACCCATGTAAGGTTCTCAACAACCGAATTATGTATGCCCTTAAATAAAATTGCAACTTTGGCAATTCTATCGTCATTAGGCCCTAGGCCGGAGGTAATACTCAATAACAAGTACCTGTACCCTAGAGCTTTATCTCTTGGAGACTTGGCCAATTCGTGCACATTTACTTTCAAAGTGAGATATATCATTTGAGCGAAAAGTTTTATCATGCCATGAATCCTCGTGAAAGTCGACAACATTGGTATGTCTACTAAGGTTTCAGGGCCAAGGCAGAAGACATTACTATATTGCCCCGGTATCATGGCTGTTTGTTTACTGGTTGCTTGATAGGTCTTGGGTTTAGTCATGTGGCAAGACACAAGATGGCGCATCCCAACAGGGAATTGGGAACACCCGTTGAGTCTGCAAGGATGAACACTTGCATAGCACCACTATGTTAGGCGATCAATTCTGTGGGCAATGTTGCAGTACAGAGAACCGATAACTCTTATGTGATGGAATCATGTGCCGGTACTACAACCGAAACCATAGGTACATGACCGTACACCCCCTTACAGACGTAACAAGACGATATGGCCATTCGATTCATTGCTTCCTCTACTTTATTGTTTCATCTATGTCTTATGATTATGCCACAGACTCAGCCTTTACTTGTACAAGTGCAGGCACAACAAATTTTCTGAACCCTAGATTGGAAAGGCGGTCACTTCACTGCCATACAAGAATCTTGACTGAGCTAGGCTGTCACCCGTGCCTCAATAGCAAAAACATTGGTTTTTGGAAACACCGCAAGGACCTTCCTTCCCTTGCCGTTGGCACTATTCATACAAGAATTAGCACACGATCGGTGGACTGAGTGAGGTGAATAAGTAGCGTACTGCGGCGGAACATCCACCTTCGAATCCCTCGCTCCATTCCCATATGTCGCATCCATACCGTAGGTTAAACTCAGTATCCGACATTGCTTCTTTCTTCTTCTGAAGAATATCAGAGATGGAGGCGTTGTAAGTCGCCATAAAAATTGCCCAGAGAACGTGACGATAAAGCATGGCAAGATTATAAGCAACTAGGTGCATGTAGAAGCAAGGGCTTTGTGCAGAATGATGAATCAGGAGGTTGCCTACCGCGGTGTTCTATTTGAGTAACTTGCTTCGAACTCACAAGGAAAACTTGAAGGCCTTTTGATTTAAAAGACAAATACGGGAATACATGAGGCCGCAAAGTGGGCTTGTTGGCAAAGCCCTTTTGCTGCCTAAATTGCCCCTGACAACATGGACGTTCTTTATCCACTATCATTACTCGTCTTTACAACTCGAACAGGCATGATGACCAAGCATGGCTGCGGTCAAGTGTTAGCATGGGCAACATCAAGCTGCCATGGCCTTGAAGATCAAAACGACACATAGACGAGCGCACTATGACCAACCTGCAAAGTGTATGCTGAAGGGTGGAGGTGCGATTGACTAGAGATGTCAAATGGGTTGTTTTTATGGGTACGATTGGCCATGCTATACACTTAACAGCTAGACACGGACTATGGCGGTCTGAATTGGGAACAGGCTTCGTAGTTCGTCAAAATTTCCAGATAAAGCTAGAGTATGTAGCTGAACCAGCCAAACTGAAGAACTGATTAGAAGTTCAGATACGAATGTAGGTTGCACAGGATGGATAAAAAGGCAGAGGAATGCTTTGAAGCTAGTATTCTCATTTGGATCGGAAACCGACAGCGATGGCTCTCAACGGGACATGTACTGCATCATGTCTGGACAGCTCAAGGCTCAATCTCCAGTCACTTCCCTCTTATCCCATACACCTTGGACCAGTATACTGGGACAGTTCCTTTCCTCTGCCGCTACAGAAATGGGGACACAAGATTTATAGCCTATTGGCCCGACGCAGTTTGGCTAGAACGAGGCAGAATCTTCTTGCAGGAAGAAGACAGCGTCAAGACGCAGTGATAGCAGGTTGAAAATGATTGGATCGTAGTGGGGTGTCAGTAGAGAGCGACCAGGTGCTGGTGCACAACTCACCCCGATCCGACAGCAGCCGCTGATACGATGCGTTTTACAGTCTATTAGAGAAGCACTTAGGGCAAACAGGTGCTGGGCTGTGTGCCAGCGGGAGAGAGCCTGGACGATGAGACCCCCAAAGCTGTGGCAAGGGAGGCGCATACCAATCAGCGAAGCAGTAAATGAGCAACAAAAGGCTAGATGAGGAGTAGTACACTATGGAAAACAGGGAATATTTTGAGATTTTTGCCAAGATAAGATAAACAAAATAGGAACCAGTTCAAGTTTTTGCGCCTTTCCCCTCTCATTGTTGTACTCAAAGTGCCTACAGCATCTCGGGAAGACCCCTGGAACCACCAGGAAGAGGATCATAATCTCAAAGCACGAGGGTGTTGTGTTGTAGTGGAGCTTCTATTGCCCCTCAATCCCTCCAAATTTCTTGGGGGTCAACACCCTTAAGTACCCCTCACACCGTCAGAGTCAGAGGGCTTCGTAAATAACCCCGATTCAAATCATCACTCTTCCAGCATCTAAGTTACGTAACGTAAGACCGAAAGTCTGGATAGGAAGACTGGAAGAGGTAATAGGGTCCGGCTCGTCCTCTGGAAGACCCACTAGCCCCCTATGGCACAAAGACTTACGGTAGGTCAATCGATGGCTTGTTGACGGAGACATTGTCCGATCTCAGTCCTCAGACAACTGCGGGGGAGGGGTCACAAGCAGGGTAGAACTCGCAAGCTTTATCTGACGTGGATGCTGTGCGATAAGGTCCTGCTCGTAAGTTTGCCTTTATTTAAACCCGGATCTCCTCGTCCTCCAACACGTATCACATAGGCGATCGTTCCCTCACATTGAAAAGACTACAAACCGCTCTTGTCGCTACCTTTCAATTCTTTCCGTTGCAAACGGAATGGAAGATCTCACTGTCGAGCTCACTGCGCCCAACAGGCAGAAGTGGACTCAGCCAACCGGCCTTTTTATTAACAACCAATTCGTGCCCTCATCCACAGGACAAACCATCTCTGCCATTGACCCGGCGTAAGTCCAGTAGTCTCACGGACCTGGCCTTCAACTCCTGTATCATAAGTCAAGTAACCCACTTCTAGGCCACCCCCACATATAGGCCACCCAAAAATGCCTCCCAGCCACCCTATTATTATTACATCCTCTAACTTCTAACTATCACAACATTTTCTATCTTTATCTAAATTACTTTATTTTTTTAGTATACCTTCTTTATTACCTAATAAGCTAATATACTAAATATAAGATTAATTAGGTAATTAAGGCTATTACTAACAGCTAGTTTGTCTAAAAGGTATATTTAAAATAGGGTATACTATAGTTAACACTTTAGAATTACCTTAAGGGTATATAAAGTAGAAATACTATATTTATTAACCTCTAGAGGCTTTCTATAAGCTAAAAGGCTAAGCTAGCTAGCTAAGTATAAATCTAAGTAGATCTTAGGCTTCTACTAACCTATTAATAACTAAAGGAATTTACTTAGTATATCCTCTATACTATAGGTAATACCTAACCTTTAGGTAGGCGATAGGTAAATACCTTTATATAAAGAAATCTATCTATTAAGGTCTAAAGAAGTTATTTTATTAATTCTAAATACGTTAATAAGGTATTTACTAAAGTTATTAGAGACTAGTTTAAATATCTTATAATACCTTATATTATAGCTATTTAACTATCTAATAAATATAATATAGATAAAACTAGTATCCTTAAGGGTAAGAGAGATAATAAGCTAGTGTTAGGTAAGGTAGAGATAAAGTTTATAAGGAAAAAGCAGCTTAAATTATAAGCCTAAGTATCTATTATTAAGTATATATCTACTAAAGGTAAAGTACTTTATCTACTAGTTATATATAAAAGTAAAATAATTTAGTAGTAATAGTTTTTTTTAGATCTTAGTCTATATAATAGATAGAAGTTTATAGTAATAAAGAATAAGTAGACTATAAATAAAACTACTATTAAGTAGCTAAAAAGAGTCTTTTTTCTTTAGACTAAGCCCTCTTAACTAAAGTATATTAAACTACTTATTTTAGATAGGTATAAAAGCTATATAATAATAAAGTTTATATAGTAGTACTATATAAATAATATTTATTTATTATTTCTACCTCTATATACCTCTTATATCCTCTAGCTACTTAATTAGTTAGTCTTTAGCTTAGTTAAGTCTACTTATTATAAGGAGCTTAAATACCTTATATAGTAAAATAATTCTACTATTATTAGTAAAAAGAACTTTATATCTTATTACTAAAAAGCACGCTTAGCTAAGCTAACTACTAGTAATATAAAAAGTAGCTAGAAATATACTAAGTTATAGCCTATTACTATTATAAAGCCTCTTATAAGCTTCTTACTACTACCTAAAGTATTATTATTATTAATAACACTATTAACACTACTTAATAAGGTTACTAGAGATACTTATAAGATCTATAATACCTAAGGTATAAAGGGATAAGTATTTACTTTATCTACTATAAAGTAGTTTATACTAAAGAAGGTAAAAAAGCTTAGGGATTAACTATACCTATTTAGCTAACTAAAATAAAATATTACTATATAACGCTAGCTTTTTAGAAAAGTAAAAAAAGGCTTCTAAAAGTAATTTATAAAGCTAGCTACTACCTAACACTAAATAAAGCTTCTTTAGGCTAGAGTTAATAACACTACTATAAAGAAAAAGAAGGCTATTTAACTAAACCTAAATAAGAAGTTTACTATAATTAGTAACGTATAATAGTTATAAATTAAGGCTAGTAATCTTATAATTAATATAAATAAATCTAGTACTTCTAATTACTTTAGTAAAGTAGAAAGTATAATAGTAGTAGTAACTATACTTAGTTAATAGTTAATTAAAAAGGATAGTAGTAGTTATAATAGTATTATTTTAAGGTAGCCTAAATATAAGGGTAGCTTAGAAGTAGGTTACTTAACTTACCTTACTTATAACTATAAGTTCCTAGCACTAAAGAAGAGATTATATTAGTCTATGTAGCTAATATAAAGGATATTAATAAGGTAGTAAAAGCTACTACTATAGTGCTAAAAAGCCCTACTTAGAAAGACCTACTAGTATTAAATAGGGGTATCCTTATAGCCTACCTTACTAACCTAATAGAATTAAATAAGGAGCTACTTATAACTATTAATACTTAGGATAATAGTAGGAGATAAAATAAGTTAAGTAACCTACTTCTAAGCCACCCCTATATCTAGGCTACCTTAAAATAATACTATTATAACTACTACTATCCTTTTTAATTAACTATTAACTAGGTATAATTACTACTACTATTATACTTTTTACTTTACTAAGGTAATTAGAAGCACTAGATTTATTTATATTAATTATAAAATTACTAGCCTTAATTTATAACTATTATATATTACTAATTATAGTAAACTTCTTATTTAGGTTTAGTTAAATAGCCTTCTTCTTCCTTATAGTAGTATTATTAACTCTAGCCTAAAGAAGCTTTATTTAATACTAAGTAGTAGCTAGCTTTATAAACTACTTTTAAAAGCCTTTTTTTACTTTTCTAAAGAGCTAGCGTTATATAGTAATATTTTATTTTAGTTAGCTAAATAGGTGTAGTTAATCCTTAAGCTTTTTTACTTTCTTTAGTATAAACTACTTTATAATAAATAAAGTAGATACCTATCTCTTTATACCTTAGGTATTATAAATCCTATAAGTATCTCTAGTAACCTTATTAAGTAGTGTTAATAGTGTTATTAATAATAATAATACTTTAGGTAGTAGTAAGGAGCTTATAAAGGGCTTTATAATAGTAATAAGCTATAACCTAGTGTATTTCTAGCTACTTTTTATATTACTAGTAGTTAGCCTAGCTAGGTATGCCTTTTAGTAATAAGATATAAAGTTCCTCTTACTAATAATAGTAAAATTATTCTACTATATAAGGTATTTAAACTCCTTATAATAAGTAGACTTAACTAGGCTAAAGACTAACTAATTAAGTAGCTAGAGGATATAAGAGGTATATAGAGGTAGAAATAATAAATAGATATTATTTATATAGTACTACTATATAAACTCTATTATTATATAGCTTTTATACCTATCTAAAATAAGTAGTTTAATATACTTTAGTTAAAAAGGCTTAGTCTAAAAAAGGAAGACTCTTCTTAGCTACTTAATAGTAGTTTTATCTATAGTCTACTTATTCTTTATTACTATAAACTCCTATCTATTATATAGGCTAAAATCTAAAAAAAACTACTACTATTAAACTATTTTACTTTTATATATAACTAGTAGATAAAGTGCTTTACCTTTAGTAGATATATACTTAATAATAAATACCTAAGCTTATAATCTAAGCTACTTTTTCCTTATAGACTTTATCTCTACCCTACCTAGTATTAGCTTATTATCTCCTTTTATTATAGAATAAGGTAGATAGATAGGCTAGAGGAGAACATCCCTATAGGCACGTGTATATTTATATGCCTATAAAGTATATAATCCTCTACGCTATTAACCTCCCCTAGTAGGAAGGTTAACTATAATAATACCTTACTTCTAAGACCTACTTTTTATTTTATAACCTCTATTTAGTTTCCTTATTATTACTTACTTTTATTATTTTTTACTTTTATATTATATTACTTTATAAAATACTAATATAATATTCTCTTACTATTACAGCCCTAATATTCCTATTAAATCTAGAATAGCTACTAAGAGGGCTATATTCAGTAGTAGTATAACTACTTTAGTTTACACCTTATAATATTTTCCTTTTCTTTACTAACTTAAGGTAAAAATATACCTCTACCCTAATAGAAGTTTTAAGACTTTAAAAGTAGTATAAGTAAGCTCCTTTAGCTAAGGTATATTACTAAGTTATAGTAACTATATATATAGCTTAAATAGTTCCTATTATATAAAGTTATAAGGAGTTTTTCTAGAAGTCTATAAGATAATATTTTTAACTTTATATTTATAGAGTTTAATAGTAATATACTATACTATAAAACTAATAGGTAGGATATAGACTTCTACCTAAATAATAGATATACTAATAATAACTACTAGGTTAAATCTACTATTAAGATAGTAAAAAGGATTATTAATAACGTAAGATAAAACCTAGTAGTTTCCTTAAGATTATTTACTAATAGATTACTTATACTACTCTTATAAATAAATTCCTAAACCTCTTAGTTATTAGAAAACCTAGTTATACTAAAAAGAAAGATAACTAAGTAGGTTTTAAAACCCCTAAGGAAAATTCTTTCTTAACAACCTAACTTAAGGGTTAATAAGACTATAGGAGAATTCTATAATAGATATAAAAATAGCCCTCCTATAGTGTCTTTACTTAGGGTATTAGAAGATTCTAATATAACGTAGTGTTTACTAAAAAGTAAAAAACTAGAAATTATAGGCCTACCTAAATAAAACACTAGCCAATTAGTAGAATAATACTAAATAGCTAGCTAGCTAATTTAACCCCCTTTAGCGTAATATAATATATAATAATAGTAAACCTTATTACTACTAGCTATAGGGGCCTAATAACTACCTTTCCTAATATAATTCCTAATACCTAGTAGTTTTTTAGCTAGTATAGGTTACTACCCTTATAAATTAAGTATACTAGGCTTTTAGCTTACTTAAATACTACTAGGTTTAGCTTATTAACCCCCCCCCTTAAAGTAAATAGTATATATATGTTATAGGCTACACTATAATAAGTGTAGCTAGGCTAGTGCCTACTATAACTTACTATCGCTTATAACTAGCTAGAAGAGGTATATACGTATAACATATATAAGATAAAGGCCTATATAAACTATATATTATTTATACTTCCTACTTTCTCTCTTTAGCTTAGATAAATTATATTAAGTTACTATACGCCTATTATAAGGTAATACTAGCCTATTACATATCTAAGCTTTTAAAATAAAAATAAATACCTTACTAATTATACTACGTAATAGGTATATAATAAGATACTAAAATAGTAATAAGCTATAAGACCTCTCTATTAGCTAAAGTAAAAGCTAAAGTTACAGCCTTAAAGTAAGTAATAGTAGAGATAATATAGAAAATAAAAGAGCTTAAAGTAAAAAGCACTAACCCCTAAGGTATAAGCCTTATAATTAAATTACGTAATAAAAAGTCCCTAGAAGTAGTAAACACTACGCCTATAGCAGCTATTATAGTTATTACGCCTATACTAGCTAAGAACTACCCCTAGGTTATTTAGAAACTAATACTAAACCCCCTAAAGTTCTCTAGCTAGCACTAGGATTTCCCTATATAGTTACACTAGATATATAATAAGCTACGTATTAATAAAGCGTTCTTTATAATAAAGTAAGAGGCTTAGTACTTTATTAACTCCTACTTAGATATAGCGCCTTAAAGAATAGTGTTAACTTACTATAAAATAGGGGGAGCTTAAGTAGATTATAACCCTAAAGAGTTTCTAAAGTACCTAAAGTATATATATAGTAACCTAAATATAAAGACTTACGTATCTACCTCCTTAATAAGTATTAAGATAAAGGAGTATAAATCTTTTACTACCTTCCTCCTAAAGTTTAAATAGGTGTTAGCTAAAGCTAGAGGCTACCTATAGCTAAGTAAAGCGTAAATTACACTCCTTTTAAATACTTTTCCCTTTTATATTTAAAGCGTACTAGTAAGCGTTTTATTTTCTTCTACCTTCTATATATATATATAATAAGTAAGTAAAGTAGCTTAAAAGGTTAAAAACCTAGCTAGTAGTATATAGCCTACTTATAAATACCTACTACCTTTAGTATTAAAAGATACTAATAGAGATATATAAATAATAAGAAGAATAATAGTATATATAACTAGTAAAGCTAAAAAAAAAAAACACCCTAAAGTATAGAAAGTATATACTAAAACATACTAGTACTATACCTACTAAAAGATTAAATACCTAGCTTATAATTACCCTAATAGTAAGAAAAAGAAAAGTAAGCCTACTTATATAGCTAAAGTAACCGCTAAGATTAAGAAGCTTAAGGAAAGTAATAACGCTTATAGTACTACTAAAAGTAAAGAGGAGTTAGAAAAAAAATAGCTTTAAAGTAAAATTAAGCTTTAAAGCTAATAAGTAAGAAGTATATAAGATAAGAGGAGTTTTAGTATAAAAAGAGAATAATTAGACTAGCTATACTATTAGATACCTATATTAATAAAGGATCTCCTACCTAAGCCTTTACTAATACTAGTTATAACACTTATATAATAGTAAACTATAACTTTATATACGCTTAGTACTTCCTATACGTCTCTTAATAAAAAGTCCTTTTAAAAGGGTTTACTAATAAATTGGCTAGTATAATAGTAAAAAAAGTAATTATATTTAACTTTAAACTTTATAAATACTACTAGTATATATATATATACGTTATATACAGCCTTAACGTTAATATATTCCTAGGAAAACCTTAGATAAAATATAACTATACTGTTTATAACGCTATAAAGCGTATTATTTACTATAGGTAAGTAGACCTTACGCTACGCCTAGTTAGTTAATAAGAGTCTATAATAGTATATAAAATTAAAGCTACTTAAGTAATTAAAGTACCTACCTTTATAGCTATCTATTATAAGGCTACGTATAAGGATTACGCTACTTAATATAACCTATCTATAAAAGGGATAAGTAAAGACTTATAGGCTTTCTCCTAAATTATAGTAGTTAGCCTTACTAATATAAAGAAAGCTTTATAACTAAAGTTAGATAAAAGGGTAAGATAAGCTACTAAGGTTATAGTATTACTATAATAGGTATATAAAGAATATAGTAACTTATTTAACCTTAATACCTTAATAAAAGTGCTACTATACTAACCTAGCTATAACTACTATATAGAATTAGAACTAGAAGTAACCTTACTATAAAGCCCCCTTTATAATATATTAAGGGAGGAATTACTAGTCCTAAAGAAGACTTTAAAAGACCTCCTTAATAAAGGCTTTATCTAAGTAAGTAGCTTTATAGTAAAAGTACTAGTACTCTTTATATATAAACTAGGTAGTAGGTTATACTTTTATTATAATTATAAAGCGCTAAACGCTATTATAAAGAAGAACTATTATCTACTACTTTTAATCTTTAAGACGCTTTACTATATAAAAGTAGTAAAGTAGTATACTAAAGTAAATATAATAGTAGCTTTCTATAAGATATAAATTACTAAAGGTAATAAGTATAAGACTACCTTTTATATATAATATAGGCTTTTTAAATAGTTAGTTTACCTTTTAAGGCTAATAAACGTACTTATAAACTAGTAACGCTTTATAAATAGCTTACTTTAGGAGTTTCTTAATAACTTTATTACTATATACCTTAATAATATCCTTATTTATTCTAATAGGATAAAAAAGGACTATAAGCAAAAGGTTTACTAAGTTCTTAAGAAGCTTTACGTAGTAGGGCTTAGCTTAGACGTAGGGAAGAGTAACTTTAGCGTAAAGAAGATAAAGTACGTTAGCTTTATCCTAAAAGCTAAAAAAGGCGTCTTAGTAGACCTAGAAAAGGTATATACTATTTATAAGTAGTTAGCGCCTTAGTCTATTAAGGGTATAAGAAGCTTCTTAGGCTTTACTAACTATTACTAGATGTTTATACCTAACTACACTAAGGTAGTTAAGCTAATAACTTACTTTATAAAGAAAAGCGTAGTGTTTATATAGTCTATAATGTATACTATAGTATTTAAGAAGCTTAAGAACTACTTTATAATAGCCTTACTACTATAAAACTTTGACCTAGACGCCCTAACGTTTATAAAGACTAACTGCTTTAGGTTTACGCTAAAAGGCGCCTTGATATAAGTAAATAATAAAGGTAAGTACTAACCTATTACTTTTTACTTATAAAAGCTTATACTAGTATAATATAACTACCCTATTTATAATAAGAAGCTATTAGTAGTACTAAATTACCTCTAAGTATAAAAAGTAAAGTTATATAATACTAAGAAGCCTTTTAAAGTAATAGTTAACTATAAGTCCCTTAAGTACTTTATAAAAAAGTAGAAGTTAATAAAGCACTAAAGCCGTTAGGCTAAAACGCTTATAGAATATAACTTCTATATTATATACTAGCTTAGTAAAAACGTAAGTGTTCTTAATACGCTCTCCTAGCGTAAGTAAAACGCCCCCTTTACGTAAGATAATAACTACTAATAGAGATATATTATCTAAATAGTCCTAAATAAAGTGTAATTAGTAATAGCCTACTATATAATAGAGGCGCCTCTAGCGCTATATATAGAGGTATTTAAGGATAAAAAACTATAAGCTTTATAGGCTATAACGTAAGATAGTAATACTATCTTCTAAGCGGTATATATAGCTATTTAGTAAAAGGACTACTTACTCCTACTTAACCTTTAGTTACGTATTTAGATTATAAACTACTACCTTAACGATATAAAATAACTTACCTAAAAGGGGAGGATATAAGTACTAGGTAATAATAACCCTAATTCCCCCTCTAATAGCCTATATACTTAGTTAGTATAATAGAGCTATAACTTAACTATAACTAGGTACCTTAAGAGGAATAATACCTTAGAGATACTTTTATAAAGGTTTTACTAGCTAGGCTAGTTATAAATAGTATAGCGCTTTATTTATAACTATAATATATATAGGAGTAGTAAAATCTAGCGTAACGTAAAGAAAAGCCTTTTATAACTATTAAGTATACCTAAGCGCTTAAAAAGTAACTTATTAATAGACTTTATTATAGATCTCCTACTGTTTAGCCTTAACTATACTACTAATATATAGGTTATTATAGACTACTTAGGAAAGTTAGTAATACTTAAACTAATAGTAATAATAGATATAGAGGTATATACTAAAAGATTTCTAGGTTACTATTACTACTTTTATAGTATACTAAAAAGTATTATTAGTAATAGAGGGAGTAACTAAATAAGTAAGTTTTAGCGTAAGCTTTATATACTTATAGGTATTAAGTAGAGACTAAGTATATTATATTACCTATAGAGTAATAAAGCTATAAAGCGCTTTAACTAAAAGATCTAAGTAATACTATACGCCTATATAAGTTACTTTTAAGAGGATTAAGTATGTTAGATACTAGTTACGTAATTAGTAATTAATAACTATACTATATTAGTAACTAGGTTAAGCTTTTTCTTTATAAAGTATAGCTACTATATAGACCTTATTATAGTTAAAAAGAGTATATAAAAGGTAATAGATATATATAAAAAGGTTACTAAATAACTTATATAGAGGATAACTAAAGTAACTATAATAGTATAAGTAGTAATAGCTATAGCCTAATAATATATAGAAGAATTAGCTAATAAGTAATAAAGCGTAGCTAAAAGGTTTAAAGTAGGTGATAATATATAGCTATTAATACGTAATTATTACTTTTTATAACTAAATTATAAGCTTAATTAGCTATACTACTATTACTAAGTTACTAAAGTAATTAGCCTCTTTATAGTTAAACTTAATATACTTAGTAATATTTATAACTAATTTTATATAGACCTATTATACTATACTAAGAATAACTTTTTACTAAGCTAGAGAGCCTATAACGTATAGCCTTCCCCCCTAATAGAAGATAGTAAAGAAGAATAGCGTATTATAGAAATAATTAGTATATAATAGTATAGTAAAAGAAAAATAAAAACATACTAGGCGCTAGTATACTAGGAGGGTTTTACTAAAGCTATATAGAAACCTATTAAATTAGTTAAAAATACTATAGCTTTAGACTCCTTTAAAGAGAAGTATAAACTTATTAATATCTATAATAAAGGTAATATATATATATAAAGAAAGATAAAGATATATAATAAGTAGATAAGTAATAAATCTTTATTAAAAGGCTATAGCTTATAAAGAATAACTAAGCCTTATAAGGTAAGTAGTAAAGCTATATAGAATAAGTATACTTAAAACGTATAAAAGACTCCCCTACTAAAAGTCTCTTAGCTTAGGGGAGAGGCTATAACTAAGGTTAGTAGTAATAAAGTTAATAAACTAAAGATATAAAGTTAGTATAAAGGCTATATAGGAGAGAAAAAAAGACTAATACTTACTTTCTTAAGAGAGACTAAGATCTTCTTAACTATAACGATAAGGCGCTTACTTTAGGTAGCTATAAGACTACCTAGGTAGGGAGTAACCTTACTATACGTAGTATTAGTAGTAGTAGTAGTAGTAGTAGTAGTAGTAATAGCTAGGAAAAGGGGAGTAGGTATAGTAGGTATAAGGGGTGTATTATTAGACGTACTATAGGCGTGCTTTCTACACGTCTTCTTAGCGCTTTTCTATACCTCTTACTCTAAGTTAGTTATAACCTCCTAAGCCTTAATAGCTAGCTAGAAGGAGGTACGCTTTATAAAGCTAAAAGTAGTTAAGGTAGTAGTATAAGTAGTAATAGATATTACCTTATAAAGGCCTAAAGAGGCCTTAGGGATCTAAGTTATATTAGTAAAGCGTAAGATTTATATAAGTAATAAGAAACTTATAGGTTAGTAGCTATAGTTAGACTATATATAGGAGAGATAGTAGTACCTATAGGCGCTAATATTTTCTATATAATAGATAGTAGTAGGGTTATATATAAGGTAGTATATATATAAGAAGTAAAGGTATATATAAAGGATAGTTAGTATATAGGTAGGAGTAGTAGTAAGAGTAAAAGCGTTAGCGTAGCGTCTCTTTATAACTAAGGAGCTATAGTTAGCCTTATTAGCTTTATTATTCTTATTATCCTTATTATTTTAGCTAGGCTAGTTAACTTATGTAATACGCTTACTAAAGGAAAGTAACTTATAGTAAGGGGGGTAATAAAGTTAAAAACCTTATTATCCTTAGGGGATAGGGAGTAGCTAGAGATAGTAGGAGGCTATCTTATAAGTTAGTAACTAATTAGTAGGTATATATACACACGCATATAGGCTTACATAAGGATTAGTTTACTTATAGCTATTATAAATTATTTAATTTCTATAATTAATAACTAGTAATTAGTAAAAAGATAATAAAAGTAAAAAGAAAGTATAGTTATATATAGAATAAATACTTATAATATTAATAAAAAAGCTAGTAAGGAAAAAGGAAAAATAATTAATAAGCCTACTAGCCTATAGGATTATTTAGTAGGTAATTTCTTAAGATATAGTATGTAACTATAGAGGGCTAGTAAAGCCTTATAGCGTAAGAGGGGAGTATATATTATAAGCTACACTATAATAAGTGTAGCTAGGCTAGTACTTACTATAACTTACTATTACTTATAACTAGCTAGAAGGGGTGTATATATATAATACGTATAAGATAAAGGCCTATATAAACTATATGTTATTTATACTTCTTACTTTCTCTCCTTAGCTTAGATAAATCGTATTAAGTTACTATACACCTATTATAAGGTAATACTAGCCTATTATAATATACTACTTTACCCCTAAGGACTAGCTATATACTTAATACCTTTAGTTATACTACTATACCTAAGTATACTACTAAACGTCTTTATATAAGGGATATACTTTACTTTATTAGATATAATAGTAAGGTAGATATAAGTATTCTCTTACTACCTACCTCCTTAATAGCTAGGGATTTTAACTCCCTAGCTATTAATACCTATAGGAGGGTAGGGATAACTAATAGTAAATATCCTTTATCTAGTAGTAGTACTAACGCTACTAGTAAATATATCTTAGTTTATAGATACGTTTTTTTATACTATAGTATACTAAATATAAATCTCTAGAATATCGTTTAGTAGTATAAATACCTTAAAATATACTCTAACTTATTTATAAATACCTATAGGGGTTAGTATCTTCTAGCTAAATACTAATATAAAGCGTTACTTACTAAACCTTATCTTTTATAACTACTATATAACTTACTACTATAATATAGAGTTATAAACTTAGGCTGTTAAGGTAGTATACTATAATACCTTATTACTATAGTACTTTAGTTAGACGATTTACTAGTACTTTAGGGGATAAGCCTAAAACTAGTAGGAATTTTAACTTATAACTAGAGAATAGTAATAGCTAAGATAATAAGGATAGGCTGCTATTACTTAACGGATTAAAGAATACTTTAGCTTTACTTTAGTAGATATTAAAAAGTAGTTCTAAAAAAACTACTTTACTATAGAGAAAATTAATAGCTAAAGTAATATTTATATATTTACTTAAAGCTACTTTAAGTATATAAAAGTATAAGGAGATTAAACCTAACGTTAATAGCTAATAAGGTTTTATAATAACCTTACCCTATAGCTTAGATAGTTCCTTTATAAGCCTAAAGATAATAACTCCTTAAATAGATATATTACTTATACTAAGGAATAATATAAAGTACTATAAGATATAACGCCTAGATCCTAATATAACCTAGTATACGTTAATAACGCTACTAACTATAATAGTAAAGATATAGTATACTAAGGAAATATAATAGTTTACTTAAGAGCCTTATAGGCTAGTTACCTAAAACCTTATAATAAAGACCCCTCTAAAGATAATAAGGAAGAGACTATATTCTAGGGATTAAGTAGTAGGAATAATTAGTATAGTTAAGATAACTATAGATATTATAGAAATTACTATAGAAACTATAAAGGATACTAATCCTATAATAACTACTAAAGAGAAAACTACTAAGATAATACTAAACGTTATATAAAAGATTAATAACCCTAGTAGGAAGTTAAGTAAGGAGGTAGATAGAGATAATATATATATTATACCTAAAAGATTAATAGGTATAATAATATATAATTTATATAGAAAAATAATAAAAACGTATAAACTTATATTAATAAACTTATTAATAATAGGTATATTCTTAAAGGTACTAAGGAAGTTCTCTTATATAAGATAGAGAGTATAAACTTTATAGCTACCTTATTAAAGTAAGAGGCGCTATTACCTAAAGAATAAGAGGAGGTTATTAAACCTAGTAATAACTACACCCTATTATAAAGTAAGGTTAAAGAGTACCTTACTTAAACGCCTTTAGATAATAACTTCTTAGCTATAATAATAACGCTTTTTATACTATTAGTTTCCTTAGAGGACTTAGTTATAGAACCTAATAGAGGAAGAGACTAATATAATAATACTATAAATTTTACCTTTTAACTAAAAGAAGTCTTTAAGGTAGTTATTAAACCTAATAAGAAACGTAAATACTATAAGTATTATAGAATAAAGTAGATAGATAGGCTAAAGGAGGACATCCCTATAGATATATATATATTTATATACCTATAGAGTATATAATCCTTTATACTATTAACCTCCCTTAGTAGGAAGGTTAACTATAATAATACCTTACTTCTAAGACCTACCTTTTATTCTATAACCTCTATTTAGTTTCCTTATTATTACTTACTTCTATTATTCTTTACCTTTACACTACGTTACTTTATAAAACGCTAGTATAATATTCTCTTACTATTATAGCCTTAATATTCCTATTAGATTTAGAATAGCTACTAGAAGGGCTATATTAAGTAGTAGTATAACTACTTTAGTTTATACCTTATAATATTTTCTTTTTCTTTACTAACTTAAGGTAAAGATATACTTCTACCTTAATAGAAGTTTTAAGACTTTAAAAGTAGTATAAGTAAGCTCCTTTAGCTAAAGTATATTACTAAGTTATAGTAACTATATACGTAGCTTAAATAGTTTTTATTATATAAAGTTATAAGAAGTTTTTCTAAAAGTCTATAAGATAATATTTTTAACTTTATATTTATAAAGTTTAATAGTAATATACTATACTATAGAACTAATAGGTAGAATATAGACTTCTACCTAAATAATAGATACACTAATAATAACTACTAAGTTAAATCTACTATTAAGATAGTAAAAAGGATTATTAATAACGTAAGATAAAACCTAGTAGTTTCCTTAAGATTATTTACTAATAGATTACTTATATTACTTTTATAAATAAATTCTTAAACCTCTTAGTTATTAGAAAACTTAGTTATATTAGAAAGAAAGATAACTAAGTAGGTTTTAAAACCCCTAAAGAAAATTCTTCTTTAATAACCTAACTTAAGGGTTAATAAGACTATAGGAGAATTCTATAATAGATATAAGGATAGCCTTCCTATAGCGTCCCTACCTAAAGCACTAGAAGATTCTAATATAACGTAGCGTTTACTAAAAGGTAAAAAACTAGAAATTATAAGCCTACCTAAGTAAAATACTAGCCTACTAGTAGAATAATACTAAATAGCTAGCTAGCTAATTTAACCCCCTTTAGTATAATATAATATATAATAATAGTAAACCTTATTACTACTAGCTATAGGGGCCTAATAACTACCCTTTCTAATATAATTCCTAATACCTAGCGGTTTCTTAGCTAGTATAGGTTACTACCCTTATAGACTAGGTATACTAGGCTTTTAGCCTACTTAGATACTACTAGGTCTAGCTTATTAACCCCCCCCCTTAAGGTAAATAGTATATATACTACCTTACCCCTAAGGACTAGCTATATACTTAATACTTTTAGTTATACTACTATACTTAGGTATACTACTAAATGTATAATAGGCTAGTATTACCTTATAATAGGTATATAGTAACTTAATATAATTTATCTAAGCTAGGGAGAGAAAGTAAGAAGTATAAATAACGTATAGTTTATATAGGCCTTTATCTTATATATATTATACGTATACACCCCTCCTAGCTAGTTATAAGTAATAGTAGGTTATAGTAGGTACTAGCCTAGCTATACTTATTATAGCGTAGCCTATAACACGTACTCCCCTCTTACGCTATAAGGCTTTACTAGCCCTCTATAGTTACATACTATATCTTAAGAAATTACCTACTAAATAATCCTATAGGCTAGTAGGCTTATTAATTATTTTTCTTTTTTCCTTACTAGCCTTTTTATTAATATTATAAGTATTTATCTTACGTATAACTATACTTTCCTTTTACTTTTATTATCTTTTTACTAATTACTAGTTATTAATTATAGAAATTAAATAATTTATAATAGCTATAAGTAAACTAATCCCTATATAGGCCTATATATATATATATATACCTACTAATTAGTTACTAACTTATAAGATAGCCTCTTACTATCTCTAGCTACTTTTTATCCCCTAAAGATAATAAGGTTTTTAACCCTATTACCCCCCTTACTATAAGTTACTTTCCTTTAGTAAACATATTATATAAGTTAACTAACCTAGCTAAGATAATAAGGATAATAAGAATAATAAAGCTAATAAAGCTAACTATAGCTCCTTAGTTATAAAGAGATATTATACTAACGCCTCTACTTCTACTACTACTTCTACTTATATACTAACTATCCTTTATATATACTCTTACTTCTTATATATATACTACCTTATATATAACCTTACTACTATCTATTATATAGAGAATATTAGCGCCTATAGGCACTACTATCTCTCCTATACGTAGTCTAACTATAGCTACTAACTTATAAGTTTCTTATTACTTATATAAATCTTACGCCTTACTAATATAACTTAGATCCCTAAGGCCTCTTTAGGCCTTTATAAGGTAATATCTATTACTACCTATACTACTACTTTAACTACCTCTAGCTTTATAAAGTATACCTCTTTCTAACTAGCTATTAAGGCTTAAGAGGTTATAACTAACTTAAAGTAAAAGGTATAGAAAAGCACTAAAAAGATATATAGAAAGTATACCTATAGTATATTTAATAATATACCCTTTATATTTACTATACCTACTCCCTCTTTCCTAGCTATTACTACTACTACTACTACTACTACTACTACTAACGCTACGTATAGTAAGGTTACTATAATAGGCTAGTATTACCTTACGATAGGCGTATAGTAACTTAATATAATTTATCTAAGCTAGAGAGAGAAAGTAAGAAGTGTAAATAACGTATAGTTTGTATAGGCCTTTATCTTATGCGTATTATGTATACGTACCCCTCCTAGCTAGTTATAAGTAATAGTAGGTTATAGTAGGCACTAGCCTAGCTATACTTATTATAGCGTAGCCTATAATATATACTCCCCTCCTACGCTATAAGGCTTTACTAGCCCTCTATAGTTACGTGCTATATCTTAAGAAATTACCTACTAAATAATCCTATAGGCTAGTAGGCTTATTATTTATTCTTCCTTTTTCTTTACTAGCCCTTTTGTTAATATTATAAGTATTTATCCTATGCGTAACTATACTTTCCTTTTGCTTTTATTATCCTTTTACTAATTACTAGTTATTAATTATAGAAATTAGATAATTTATAATGGCTGTAAGTGAATTAATCCCTACGTAGGCCTACGCGTGCGCGCGCACACCTACTAATTAGTTACTAACTTATAAGACAGCCTCCTACTGTCTCTAGCTACTCCCTATCCCCTAAGGACGATAAGGTCTTTAACCTTATTACCCCCCCTGCTATAAGTTGCTTTCCTTTAGTAAGCGTATTACGTAAGTTAATTAACCTAGCTAGGATAACGAGGACGATGAGAATAACGAAGCTAATAAGGCTAACTATAGCTCCCTAGTTACAAAGAGATGTTATGCTAACGCTTCTACCCTTACTACTACTCCTGCTTATACACTAACTATCCTTTATATACACCCTTACTTCTTATATGCGTGCTGCTTTATATGTAACCCTACTACTATCTATTATATAAAGAATATTAGCGCCTATAGGTACTACTATCTCTCCTATACGCAGTCTAACTATAGCTGCTAACCTATAAGTCTCTTATTACTTATATAAATCTTACGCCTTACTAATATAACTTAGATCCCTAAGGCTTCCCTAGGCTTCTATAAGGTGATATTTATTACTGCCTACGCCGCTACCCTAACTGCCTCTAGCTCTATAAAGCGTACCTCCTTCTAGCTAGCTATTAAGGCTTAGGAGGTTATAACTAACTTAGAGTAGGAGGTATAGAAAAGCACTAAGAAGACGTATAGAAAGTACGCCTATAGTGCGTCTAATAATACGCCTCTTACGCCTACTATACCTACTCCCTCTTTCCTAGCTATTACTACTACTACTACTACTACTACTACTACTAACGCTATGTGTAGTAAGGTTACTCCTTACCTAGGTAGTCTTACAGCCGCCTAAGGTAAGCGCCTTATTACTATAGTTAAGGAGATTTTAGTCTCTCTTAAGAGAGTAAGTATTAGTTTTCTTCTTTCTTTTATGTAACCCTTATACTAACTTTATATCCTTAGTTTATTAACTTTATTACTACTAACCTTAGTTATAGCCCCTCCTTTAAGCTAGGAGACTCTTAGTAGGGGAGTCTCCTGCGCGTTCTAAGCGCGCTTGTTCTACGCAGCTCTACTACTTACCCTATAAGGCTTAGTTATTTTTTATAGGCTACAGCCCTTTAATAGAGATTTATTACTTATCTGCTTATTACGTATCTTTATTTTTCTTTATATATATATGTTACCTCTATTATAGATATTAATAGGTTTATACTTCTCTTTAAAGAAGTTTAAGGCTATAGTATCTTTAACTAATTTAATAGGTTTCTATATAGCTTTAGTAAAACCCTTTTAGCGTACTAGCGCCTAGTGTGTTTTTATCTTTCCTCTACTACGCCATTATATACTAATTATTTCTATAATACGTTATTCTTCTTTACTATCTTCTATTAGGAGGAAAGGCTATACGTTATAAGCTCTTTAGCCTAGTAAAAAGTTATTCTTAGTATAGTGTAATAGGTCTATATAAAATTAGTTATAGATATTACTAGGTATATTAAGTTTAACTATAAGGGGGCTAATTACTTTAGTAACTTAGTAATAGTAGTGTAGCTAATTAAGCTTATAATTTAGTTATAGAGAGTAATAATTACGTATTAATAGCTATATATTATTACCTACTTTAAACCTTTTAGCTATACTTTATTACTTATTAGCTAATTCCTCTATACGTTATTAGGCTGTAGCTATTACTACTTATACTATTATAGTTACTTTAGTTATCCTCTATATAAGTCGTTTAGTAACCTTTTTATATATATCTATTACCTTCTATATACTCTCTTTAACTATAATAAGGTCTATATAGTAGCTATACTTTATAAAGAAAAGGCTTAACTTAATTGCTAACGTAGTGTAGTTATTAATTACTAATTACGTAACTAGTATCTAACGCGCTTAATCCTCTTAGAGGTAACTTATATAGGCGTGTAGCGTTACTTAGATCTCTTAGTTAAAGCGCTTTATAGCTTTATTACTCTATAGGTAATATAATATACTTAGTCTCTACTTAATACCTATAAGTATATAAAACTTACGCTAGAACTTACTTATTTAGTTACTCCCTCTATTACTAATAATACTTTTTAGTATACTATAAAAGTAGTAATAGTAACCTAGAAATCTTTTAGTATACACCTCTATATCTATTATTACTATTAGTTTAAGTGTTACTAACTTTCTTAGGCGGTTTATAATAACCTATATGTTAGTAGTGTAGTTAGGGCTAGATAGTAGGAGATCTATAATAAAGTCTATTAATAGGTTGCTTTTTAAGCGCTTAGGTATACTTAATAGTTATAAAAGGCTTTTCTTTATATTACGCTAGATCTTACTAATTCTATACATATTATAGTTATAAATAAAGCGCTACACTATTTATAACTAGCCTAGCTAGTAGAACCTTTATAAAAGTATCTCTAAGGTACTATTCCTCTTAGGGTGCTTAGTTATAGTTAAGTTATAGCTTTATTATACTAACTAGGTGTATAGGCTATTAGAGGGGGAATTAGGGTTATTATCGCCTAGCACCTATATCCTCTCCCTCTAGGTAAGTTATTTTATATTATTAAGGTAGTAGTCTATAATCTAAACGTATAACTAGAGGTTAGGTAGAAGTAAGTAGTCCTCTTACTAGACGGCTGTATATACTGCTTAGAAGATAGTATTACTATCCTACGTTATAGCCTATAAAGCTTATAGTTCTTTATCTTTAAATACCTCTACGTGTAGTACTAAAGGCGCCTCTATTATGTAGCAGGCTATTACTAGTTACGCTTTATCTAGGATTATTTAGATAATACGTCTCTATTAGTAGTTATTATCCTACGTAAAGGGGGTATCCTGCTTACGCTAGGAGAGCGCGTTAGGAACGCTTGCGTCCTTACTAGGCTGGTATATAATATAGAAGTTATATTCTATAAGCGTCTTAGCCTAATAGCTCTAGCGCTCTATTAACTTCTACTTTTTTATAAAGTACTTAAGAGACTTATAGTCTACTGTTACTTTAAAGGGCTTCTTAGTGCTACGTAACTTTACTCTCTACGCTTAGAGGTAATCTAGTACTACTAATAGCTTCTTATTATAAATAAGGTAGTTATATTACGCTAGCGTAAGCTTTTATAAGTAAAAAGCAATAGGTTAGCGCTTACCTTTATTATTTACTTATATTAAGGCGCCCCCTAGCGTAAACCTAAAGTAGTTAGTCTTTATAAACGTTAGGGCGTTTAGGTTAAAGTTTTATAGTAGTAAGGCTGTTATAAAGTAGTTCTTAAGCTTCTTAAATACTATAGTGTACTCTATAGACTATATAAACACTACGCCTTTCTTTATAAGGTAAGTTATTAGCTTAACTACCTTAGTGTAGTTAGGTATAAATATCTAGTAATAGTTAGTAAAGCTTAGGAAGCTTCTTATACCCTTAACGGACTAAGGCGCTAACTACTTATAAATAGTGTGTACTTTTTCTAGGTCTACTAAGACGCTTTTCCTAGCTTTTAGGATAAAGCTAACATACTTTACCTTCTTTATACTAAAGTTACTTTTCCTTACGTCTAGGCTAAGCCTTACTATATAAAGCTTCTTAAAAACTTAGTAAACCTTTTACTTATAGTCCTCTTTTATCCTATTAGAATAAATAAGGATATTATTAAGGTATATAGTAATAAAGTCGTTAAGAAACTTCTAAAGTAAGCTATTTATAAAGCGCTACTAGTTTATAAGTACGTTTATTAGCCTAAAGAGGCAAACTAACTATTTAAAAAGCCTATATTATATATAAAAGGTAGTCTTATACTTATTACCCTTAGTAATTTATATCTTATAGAAGGCTACTACTACGTCTACTTTAGTATACTACTTTACTACTTTTATATAGTAAAGCGTCTTAGAGATTAGAGGTAGTAGATAACGGTTCTTCTTTATAATAGCGTTTAGCGCTTTATAATTATAATAAAAGCGTAACCTACCGCCTAGTTTATATATAAAAAGTACTAGCGCCCCTACTATAAAGCTGCTTACTTAGATAAAGCCTTTATTAAGGAGGTCTTCTAGGGTCTTCTTTAGGACTAGTAGTTCCTCCCTTAACATACTATAAAGGGGGCCTTATAGTAAAGTTACTTCTAGTTCTAATTCTATATAGTAGTTACAGCTAGGTTAGCGTAGTAGCACTTTTATTAAGGTGTTAGGGTTAAATAAGTTACTATATTCTTTATATACCTATTATAGTAATACTATAACCTTAGTAGCTTATCTTACCTTTTTATCTAACTTTAGCTATAAAGCTTTTTTTATATTAGTAAGGCTAACTACTATAATTTAGAAGAAAGCCTATAAGTCCTTACCTATCCCTTTTATAGATAGGTTACGTTAAGTAGCGTAATCCTTACGCGCAGCCCTATAATAGATAGCTATAAAGGTAGGCGCTTTAATTACTTAAGCGGCTTTAATTTTACACACTATTACAGACTCTTATTAACTAACTAGGCGTAGCATAAGGTATACTTACCTATAGTAAATAGTGCGCTTTATAGCGTTATAAACAGCGTAGTTATATTCTATCTAAGGTTTTCCTAGGAATATATTAACGTTAAGGCTGCGTATAACATATATATATATACGCTAGTAGTATCCGCAAAGTTTAAGGTTAAATATAACTACTCTTTCTACTATTATACTAGCTAATTTATTAGTAAACCCTTTTAAAGGGATTTTTTATTAAGAGATATATAGGAAGCGCTAAGCGTATATAAAGTTATAGTTTACTATCGCGTAAGTGTTATAACTAGTATTAGTAAGGGCTTAGGTAGGGGATCCTTTATTAACGCAGGCATCTAATAGTGCAGCTAGTCTAATTATTCTCCTCCTACACTAAAACTCCTCCTATTCTATACGCTTCTTACTTATTAGCTCTAAAGCCTAATTTTACTCTAAAGCTATTCTTTTTCTAACTCCTCTTTACTCTTAGTAGTACTATAAGTGTTATCGCTTTCCTTAAGCTCCTTAATCTTAGTAGTTACTTTAGCTATATAAGTAGGCTTACTTTTCTTTTTCTTACTATTAGGGTAATTATAAGCTAGGTATCTAATCTTCTAGTAGGTATAGTACTAGTGTGTTTTAGTATACGCTTTCTACGCCTTAGGGTGTTCTTTTTCTTTAGCTTTACTAGCTATACGTACTATTATTCTTCCTATTATTTATATATCTCTATTAGTATCTTTTAACGCTAGAGGTAGTAGGTATCTATAAGTAGGCTGTGTACTACTAGCTAGGTTTTTAACCTTCTAGGCTACTTTACTTACTTATTATACGTATATATAGAAGGTAGGGGAGAGTAAGACGCTTACTAGTACGCTTTAAATATAAAGGGGAAAGGCGTTTAAGAGGAGTATAATTTACGCTTTACTTAGCTATAGGTAGCCTCTAGCTTTAGCTAATACCTATTTAAACTTTAGGAGGAAGGTAGTAAAGGATTTATACTCCTTTATCTTAATACTTATTAAGGAGGTAGACGTATAGGTCTTTACGTTTAGGTTACTATACGTACGCTTTAGGTACTTTAGGAACTCTTTAGGGTTATAATCTACTTAAGCTCCCCTTATTTTATAGTAGGTTAACACTATTCTCTAAGGCGCTATATCTAAGTAGGAGTTAATAAAGTACTAAGCCTCTTGCTTTATTATAAAGAACGCTTTATTAATACGTAGCTTATTACGTATCTAGCGTAACTATATAGAGAAGTCCTAGCGCTAGCTAGAGAACTTTAGGGGGTTTAGTATTAGTTTCTAAATAACCTAGGGGTAGTTTTTAGCTAGCGTAAGCGTAATAACTATAGTAGCTACTATAGGTATAGTGTTTACTACTTCTAGAGACTCCTTATTACGTAATTTAATTATAAGGCTTACACCTTAGGGGTTAGTACTCCTTACTTTAAGCTCTCTTATTTCTTATATTATCTCTACTATTACTTACTTTAAGGCTATAACTTTAGCTTTTGCTTTAGCTAATAGAGAGGTTTTATAGCTTGTTACTATTTTAGCGTCTTATTACGTACCTATTACGTAGTATAATTAGTAAGGTATTTATTTTTATTTTAAAAGCTTAGATATATAATAGGCTAGTATTACCTTATAACAAGCGTATAGTAACTTAATACGATTTATTTAAGCTAGGGAGAGAAAGTAGGAAGTGTAAATAACGCACGGTTTGCGTAGGCCTTTATTTTATACGTGTTATACGTATGCACCCCTCCTAGCTAGTTATAAGCAATAGTAGGTTATAGTAAGCACTAGCCTAGCTACACTTATTATAGTGTAGCCTATAATAGTTACTCCCTACCTAAGTAGTCTTATAGCTACCTAAGGTAAGCGCCTTATTATTATAGTTAAGGAGATCTTAATCTCTCTTAAGAAAGTAAGTATTAATTTTTTTCTTTTTTCTATATAGCCTTTATACTAACTTTATATCTTTAGTTTATTAACTTTATTACTACTAACCTTAGTTATAGCCCCTCCCTTAAGCTAAAAGACTTCTAGTAGGGGAGTCTTTTATATATTCTAAGTGTGTTTGTTTTATATAGCTTTACTATTTACCCTATAAGGCTTAGTTATTTTTTATAGGCTATAGCCTTTTAATAGAGATTTATTACTTATTTACTTATTATATATTTTTATTTTTCTTTATATATATATATTACCTCTATTATAGATATTAATAGGTTTATACTTCTCTTTAAAAAAGTCTAAAGCTATAGTATCTTTAACTAATTTAATAGGTTTTTATATAGCTTTAGTAAAACCCTCCTAACGTACTAGCACTTAGTGTGTTTTTACTTTTCTTTTACTACGCTATTATATACTAATTATTTCTATAACATACTATTCTTTTTTACTATTTTCTATTAGGGGGGAAGGCTACACGTTATAGGCTTTTTAGCCTAGTAAAGGGTTATTCTTAGTATAGTATAATAAGTCTATATAAAATTAGTTATAAATATTACTAGGTATATTAAGTTTAACTATAAGGGGGCTAATTACTTTAGTAACTTAGTAATAGTAGTGTAGCTAATTAAGCTTATAATTTAGTTATAGAGAGTAATAATTATATATTAATAGCTATATATTATTACTTACTTTAAACCTTTTAGTTATACTCTATTACTTATTAGCTAATTCTTCTATACGTTATTAGGCTATAGCTATTACTACTTATACTATTATAGTTACTTTAGTTATCCTCTATATAAGTCGTTTAGTAACCTTTTTATATATATCTATTACCTTCTATATACTCTCTTTAACTATAATAGGGTTTATATAGTAGCTATACTCTATAAAGAAAAGGCTTAACCTAGTTACTAACGCAGTATAGTTATTAATTACTAATTACGTAACTAGTATCTAACGCGCCTAATCCTCTTAGAGGTAACTTATATAGGCGCGTAATATTACTTAGATCTTTTAGTTAAAGCGCTTTATAGCTTTATTACTTTATAAGTAATATAACGTACTTAGTCTCTACTTAATACCTATAAGTATATAAAACCTATACTAAAACTTACTTATTTAGTTACTTCCTTTATTACTAATAATACTTTTTAATATACTATAAAAGTAGTAATAGCAACTTAGAAATCTTTTAGTATACGCCTTTATATCTATTATTACTATTAGTTTAAGTGTTACTAACTTTCTTAAGTAGTCTATAATAACCTATATGTTAGTAGTGTAGTTAGGGCTAGATAGTAGGAGGTCTATAATAAAGTCTATTAATAGGTTGCTTTTTAGGTACTTAGGTATACTTAATAGTTATAAAAGGCTTTTCTTTACGTTACGCTAGATCTTACTACTTCTATATATATTATAGTTATAAATAAAGTGTTATACTATTTGTAACTAGCTTAGCTAGTAGAACCTTTATAAAAGTATCTCTAAGGTGCTATTCCTCTTAAGGTGCCTAGTTATAGTTAAATTATAGCTTTATTATACTAACTAGGTGTGTAGGCTATTAGAGGGGGAATTAGGGTTATTATCGCCTAGCACCTATATCCTCCCCCTCTAGGTAAGTCGTTTTATATTATTAAGGCGGTAGTCTATAATCTAAATATATAACTAAAAGTTAGGTAGAAGTAAGTAGTCCTCTTACTAGATAGCTATATATACTACTTAGAAGATAGTATTACTATCTTATGTTATAGCTTATAAAGCTTATAGTTCTTTATCTTTAAATACCTCTATATATAGTACTAGAGGCGCCTCTATTATATAGTAGGCTACTACTAGTTACGCTTTATCTAAGATTATTTAGATAATACATCCCTATTAGTAGTTATTATTTTATATAAAGGGGGCGTCTTACTTATACTAAGAGAGTACGTTAGAAACGCTTACGTTTTTACTAGGCTAGTATATAATATAGAAGTTATATTTTATAAGCGTTTTAGCCTAATAGCTTTAGCGCTTTATTAACTTCTGCTTTTTTATAAAGTACTTAAGGGACTTATAGTTAACTATTACTTTAAAAGGCTTTTTAGTACTATATAACTTTACTTTCTATACTTAGAGGTAATCTAATACTACTAATAGCTTTTTATTATAAATAAGGTAGTTATATTACACTAGCGTAAGCTTTTATAAGTAAAAAGTAATAAGTTAGCGCTTACCTTTATTATTTACTTATATTAAGGCGCCCCTTAGTATAAACCTAAAGTAGTTAGTTTTTATAAACGTTAGGGTGTTTAAATTAAAGTTTTATAGTAGTAAGGCTATTATAAAGTAGTTCTTAAGCTCTTTAAATGCTATAGTGTATTCTATAGACTATATAAACACTACGCCTTTCTTTATAAGGTAAGTTATTAGCTTAACTACTTTAGTATAGTTAGGTATAAATATCTAGTAATAGTTAGTAAAGCCTAAAAAGCTTCTTACACCTTTAACAGACTAAGGTGCTAACTACTTATAAATAGTATATACCTTTTCTAAGTCTACTAAAACGCTTTTCCTAACTTTTAGAATAAAGCTAACGTACTTTACCTTCTTTATACTAAAGTTACTTTTCCCTACGTCTAAGCTAAGCCTTACTACGTAAAGCTTCTTAAGAACTTAGTAAACCTTTTGCTTATAGTCCTCTTTTATCCTATTAGAATAAATAAGGATATTATTAAGGTATATAGTAATAAAGTTATTAAGAAACTCTTAGAGTAAGCTATTTATAAAGCGCTATTAGTCTATAAGCGCGTTTATTAGCCTAAAGGAGTAAACTAACTATTTAAAAAGCCTATATTATATATAAAAAGTAGTTTTATACTTATTACCTTTAGTAATTTATATCTTATAGAAGGCTACTACTATATTTACTTTAGTATACTACTTTACTACTTCTATATAGTAAAGCGTTTTAGAGATTAAAGGTAGTAGATAATAGTTCTTCTTTATAATAGCGTTTAGCGCTTTATAATTATAATAAAAGTGTAACCTACTACTTAGTTTATATATAAAGAGTACTAGCGCCTCTACTATAAAGCTACTTACTTAGATAAAGCCTTTATTAAGGAGGTCTTCTAAAGTCTTCTTTAGGACTAGTAATTCCTCTCTTAATATACTATAAAGGGGGCCTTATAGTAAGGTTACTTCTAGTTCTAATTCTATATAGTAGTTATAGCTAGGTTAGTATAGTAGCACTTTTATTAAGGTGTTAGGGTTAAATAAGTTACTATATTTTTTATATACTTATTATAGTAATACTATAACCTTAGTAGCTTATTTTACCTTTTTATCTAACTTTAGCTATAAAGCTTTCTTTATATTAGTAAGGCTAACTACTATAATTTAGAAGAAAGCCTATAAGTCTTTACTTATCCCTTTTATAGATAGGTTACGTTAAGTAGTATAATCCTTACGTGTAGCCTTATAATAGATAGCTATAAAGGTAGGCGCTTTAATTACTTAAGTAGCTTTAATTTTATATACTATTATAGACTCTTATTAACTAACTAAGCGTAGCGTAAAGTCTACTTACCTATAGTAAATAGTACGCTTTATAGCGTTATAAATAGTATAGTTATATTCTATCTAAGGTTTTCTTAAGAACATATTAACGTTAAGGCTATATATAACGTATACGTATATATACTAGTAGTATTTATAAAGTTTAAAGTTAAATATAACTACTCTTTTTACTATTATACTAGCTAATTTATTAGTAAACCCTTTTAAAGGGATTTTTTATTAAGAAATATATAAGAAGCGCTAAGCGTATATAAAGTTATAGTTTACTATTACGTAAGTATTATAACTAGTATTAGTAAGGGCTTAGGTAGGGGATCCTTTATTAATATAGGTATCTAATAGTATAGCTAGTCTAATTATTCTCCTCTTATACTAAAACTCCTTTTATCCTACGTACTCCTTACTTATTAGCTTTAAAGCCTAATTTTACTTTAGAGCTATTCTTTTTCTAACTCCTCTCTACTTTTAGTAGTACTATAAGCGTTATTACTTTCCTTAAGCTTTTTAATTTTAGTAGTTACTTTAGCTATATAGGTAGGCCTACTTTTTTTTTTCTTACTATTAAGGTAATTATAAGCTAGGTGTTTAATCTTTTAGTAGGTATAATACTAGTATGTTTTAGTATACACTTTTTATACCTTAAGGTATTCTTTTTCTTTAGCTTTACTAGCTATACGTACTATTATTTTTTCTATTATTTATATATCTTTATTAGTATCCTTTAACGCTAAGGGTAGTAAGTATTTATAAGTAGATTATATACTACTAGCTAAGTTCTTAACCTTTTAAGCTACTTTACTTACTTATTATATATATATATAGAAGGTAGGAGAAAGTAAGACGCTTACTAGTACGCTTTAAATATAGAGGGGAAAAGCGTTTAAGAGGAGTATAATTTATACTTTACTTAGCTATAAGTAGCCTTTAGCTTTAGCTAATACCTATTTAAACTTTAGAAGGAAGGTAGTAAAAGATTTATACTTCTTTATCTTAATACTTATTAAGGAGGTAGATATATAGGTTTTTATATTTAAGTTACTATATGTATGCTTTAGGTACTTTAGGAACTTTTTAGGGTTATAATCTACTTAAGCTCCCCTTATTTTATAGTAGGTTAATACTATTCTTTAAAGCGCTATATCTAAGTAGGAGTTAATAAAGTACTAAGCCTTTTGCTTTATTATAAAAAACGCTTTATTGATACGTAGCTTATTATATATCTAGCGTAACTATATAGAGAAGTCTTAATACTAGCTAGAGAACTTTAGGAGGTTTAGTATTAGTTTCTAAATAACCTAAAGGTAGTTCTTAGTTAGTATAGGCGTAATAACTATAATAGCTACTATAGGTATAGTGTTTACTACTTCTAGGGACTCTTTATTATATAATTTAATTATAAGGCTTATACCTTAGAGGTTAGTACTCCTTACTTTAAGCTCTCTTATTTCTTATATTATTTTTACTATTACTTACTTTAAGGCTATAATAACTTTAGCTTTTACTTTAGCTAATAGAGAGGTCTTATAGCTTATTACTATTTTAGCGTCTTATTATATACCTATTATATAGTATAATTAGTAAGGTATTTATTTTTATTTTAAAAGCTTAAATATATAATAGGCTAGTATTACCTTACGATAGGCGTATAGTAACTTAATATAATTTATTTAAGCTAAGGAGAGAAAGTAAGAAGTATAAATAATATATAGTTTACGTAGGCCTTTATCTTATACGTATTATATATATATACCCCTTTTAGCTAGTTATAAGTAATAGTAGGTTATAGTAAGCACTAGCCTAGCTATACTTATTATAGTGTAGCCTATAATAAAACGTCTTTACATAAGGGATATACTTTACCCTATTAGATATTATAATAGGCTAGTATTACCTTATAATAGGCGTATAGTAACTTAATACGATTTATCTAAGCTAGGGAGAAAAAGTAAGAAGTATAAATAACATATAGTTTATATAGGCCTTTATCTTATATATATTATATATATATACCCCTTTTAGCTAGTTATAAGTAATAGTAGGTTATAGTAGGTACTAGCCTAGCTATACTTATTATAGTGTAGCCTATAATACGTACTTCCCTCTTACGCTATAAGGCTTTACTAGCCCTTTATAGTTACATACTATATCTTAAGAAATCGCCTACTAAATAATCTATTATAGGCTAGACGCCTAGTTACTTCTTCCTACTTAAGTGTAGCTAGACGATAAGTAAGTAACTTATTATTATATACCTTTTAACGTATTAGCTTAATTAGTAGTCCCTCTACGTTACGTATAGACTAAAGGCTAAGATACTATTAGCTATAGTACTACACCCCTAGTAGGTCTAACTCTTTATATATAATAAGTCACCCTAATAGTTAAGGGTTTAATTTACAGTAGTTAAATTAGAGCTCTAGCTAACAGGCTGTAATTAGGTAGAGAGTGTATAGGCCTAGGGGTAGCGTTACTTAAGCGATAGGGTAGGAGCCCTAGAGTAAGACCTACCTTATAAGTCTATAACTAGTAGAGGGGGTAGGGGGTAAAAGGGGGGTAGATATTATAGGCTAAACGCCTAGTTACTTCTTCCTACTTAAGTGTAGCTAGACGATAAGTAAGTAACTTATTATTACATACCTTTTAACGTATTAGCTTAATTAGTAGTCCCTCTATATTACATATAGACTAAAGGCTAAAATACTATTAGCTATAGCACTACACCCCTAGTAGGTTTAACTCTTTATATAATCCTATAGGCTAGTAGGCTTATTATTTATTCTTTCTTTTTTTTTACTAGCCCTTTTATTAATATTATAAGTATTTATCTTATATATAACTACGCTTTCCTTTTACTTTTATTATCCTTTTACTAATTACTAGTTATTAATTATAGAAATTAGATAATTTATAATAGCTATAAGTAAACTAATCCTTACGTAGGCCTATACGTATACATATATATACTTACTAATTAGTTACTAACTTATAAAATAGCCCCTTACTATCTCTAGCTACTCCCTATCCCCTAAGGATAATAAGGTTTTTAACCTTATTACCCCCCCTACTATAAGTTACTTTCTTTTAGTAAGCGTATTACATAAGTTAACTAACCTAGCTAAAACGATAAAGATAATAAGAATAATAAAGCTAATAAGGCTAACTATAGCTTTTTAGTTATAAAGAGACGCTACGCTAACGCTTTTACCCCTACTACTACTCCTACCTACACGCTAACTATCCTTTATATATACCTTTACTTCTTATATATACACTACCTTACGTATAACCCTACTACTATCTATTATATAGAGAATATTAGCGCTTATAGGTACTACTATCTCTCTTATATCTAGTCTAACTATAGCTACTAACCTATAAGTCTTTTATTACTTATATAAATCTTACGCCTTACTAATATAACTTAGATCCCTAAGGCCTCCCTAGGCCTTTATAAGGTAATATCTATGACTACTTACACTACTACCCTAACTACCTTTAGCTTTATAAAGTATACCTCCTTCTAGCTAGCTGTTAAAGCCTAAGAGGTTATAACTAACTTAGAGTAAGAGGTATAAAAAAGCACTAAAAAGACGTATAGAAAGTGTGTCTATAGTGTATCTAATAATACACCCCTTACGCCTACTACGCTTACTCCCTCTTTCTTAGCTATTACTACTACTACTACTACTACTACTACTACTACTAACGCTATATATAGTAAGGTTACTCCCTACCTAAGTAGTCTTATAGCTACCTAAGGTAAGCGTCTTATTATTATAGTTAAGGAGATCTTAGTCTCTCTTAAGAAAGTAAGTATTAGTCTTTTTCTCTCTTTTATATAACTCTTATACTAACTTTATATCCTTAGTTTATTAACTTTATTACTACTAACTTTAGTTATAGCCCCTCCCTTAAGCTAAAAGACTTTTAGTAGGGGAGTTTTTTATACGTTTTAAGTATACTTATTTTATATAGCTTTACTACTTACCCTATAAGGCCTAATTATTCTTTATAGGCTATAGCCTTTTAATAGAGATTTATTACTTATTTACTTATTATATATCCTTATCTTTCTTTATATATATATTTTACCTTTATTATAGACGTTAATAGGTTTATACTTCTCTTTAAAGAAGTCTAAGGCTATAGTGTCTTTAACTAATTTAATAGGTTCCTATATAGCTTTAGTAAAACCCTTTTAGTATACTAGTACCTAGTGTGTTTTTATTTTTCTTTTACTATACTATTACACACTAATTATTTTTATAACGCGTTATTCTTTTTTACTATCTTCTATTAGGGGGGAAGGCTATATATTATAGGCTCTTTAGCCTAGTAAAAAGTTATTTTTAGTATAATATAATAAGTCTATATAAAATTAATTAGAAATATTACTAAGTACGTTAAGTTTAACTATAAGGGGGCTAATTACTTTAGTAACTTAGTAATAGTAGTATAGCTAATTAAGCTTATAATTTAGTTATAGAGAGTAATAATTATATATTAATAGCTATATATTATTACCTACTTTAAACCTTTTAGCTATACTTTATTACTTATTAGCTAATTCTTTTATATATTATTAGGCTATAGCTATTACTACTTACACTATTATAGTTACTTTAGTTATCTTTTATATAAGTCGTTTAGTAACCTTTTTATATATATCTATTACCTTTTATATACTCTTTTTAACTATAATAGGGTTTATATAGTAGCTATACTTTATAAAAAAAAAGCTTAACCTAGTTACTAACATAGTATAGTTATTAATTACTAATTACGTAACTAGTATCTAACGCGCCTAATCCTTTTAGAGGTAACTTATATAGGTGTGTAGCGTTACTTAGATCTTTTAGTTAAAGCGCTTTATAGCTTTATTACTCTATAGGTAATATAACGTGCTTAGTCTCTACTTAATACCTATAAGTATATAAAACCTACGCTAGAACTTACTTATTTAGTTACTTCCTCTATTACTAATAATACTTTTTAATATACTATAAAAGTAGTAATAGTAACCTAAAAACCTTTTAGTATACGCCTCTATATCTATTATTACTATTAGTTTAAGTGTTACTAACTTTCCTAAGTAGTTTATAATAACCTATATATTAGTAGTATAATTAGGGCTAAACGGTAGGAGATCTATAATAAAATCTATTAATAAGTTACTTTTTAGGCGCTTAGGTATACTTAATAGTTATAAAAAGCCCTTCTTTACGTTACGCTAAATCTTACTACTCCTATATATATTATAGTTATAAATAAAGCGTTATACTATTTATAACTAACCTAGCTAGTAAAACCTCTATAAAAGTATCTCTAAGGTACTATTCCTCCTAAGGTACCTAGTTATAGTTAAGTTATAGCTCTATTATACTAACTAGGTGTATAACCTATTAGAGGGAGAATTAAGGTTATTATTACCTAGCACCTATATCCTCCCCCTTTAGGTAAGTTATTTTATATTATTAAGGTAGTAGTCTATAATCTAAACATATAACTAAAGGTTAAGTAGAAGTAAGTAGTCCTCTTACTAAATAGCTATATATACTACTTAAAAGATAGTATTACTATCTTACGTTATAGCCTATAAAGCTTATAGTTCTTTATCCTTAAATACCTCTATATGTAGTACTAAAGGCGCCTTTATTATATAGTAGGCTATTACTAGTTACACTTTATCTAAGATTATTTAGATAACGCATCCCTATTAGTAGTTATTATCCTATATAAAGGGGGCGTCTTACTTATACTAAGAGAGCGCGTTAGGAACGCTTACGTCTTTACTAGGCTAATATATAATATAGAAGTTATATTCTATAAGCGTCTTAGCCTAATAGCTTTAGCGCTTTATTAACTTCTACTTTTTTATAAAGTACTTAAGGGACTTATAGTTTACTATTACTTTAAAAGGCTCCTTAGTACTATATAACTTTACTTTTTATACTTAGAGGTAATTTAGTACTACTAATAGCTTCTTATTATAAATAAAGTAGTTATATTATACTAGCGTAAGCTTTTATAAGTAAAAAGTAATAGGTTAGCGCTTACTTTTATTATTTACTTATATTAAAGTACCCCCTAGTGTAAACCTAAAGTAGTTAGTCTTTATAAACGTTAAGGCGTTTAGATTAAAGTTTTATAGTAGTAAGGCTATTATAAAGCAGTTCTTAAGCTTCTTAAATACTATAGCGTACTCTATAGACTATATAAATATTACGCCTTTCTTTATAAGGTAAGTTATTAGCTTAACTACCTTAGTATAGTTAGGTATAAATATCTAGTAATAGTTAGTAAAGCCTAAGAAGCTTCTTATACCCTTAATAAACTAAAGCGCTAACTACTTATAAATAGTATACACCTTTTCTAAGTCTACTAAAATACCTTTCTTAGCTTTTAAAATAAAGCTAACGTACTTTACCTTCTTTACGCTAAAGTTACTCTTCCCTATATCTAGGCTAAGCCTTACTACATAAAGCTTCTTAAGAACTTAGTAAACCTTTTGCTTATAGTCCTCTTTTATCCTATTAGAATAAATAAGGATATTATTAAAGTATATAGTAATAAAGTCGTTAAGAAACTTCTAAAGTAAGCTATTTATAAAGCGCTATTAGTTTATAAGTACGTTTATTAGCCTAAAGGGGTAAACTAACTATTTAAAAAGCCTATATTATATATAAAAAGTAGTCTTATACTTATTACCTTTAGTAATTTATATCTTATAGAAGGCTACTACTATATCTACCTTAGTATACTACTTTACTACTTCTATATAGTAAAGCGTCTTAGAGATTAGAAGTAGTAAATAATAATTCTTCTTTATAATAGCGTTTAGTACTTTATAATTATAATAAAAGTATAACCTACTACTTAGTTTATATATAAAGAGTACTAGCGCCCTTATTATAAAGCTACTTACTTAGATAAAGCCTTTATTAAGGAGGTCTTTTAGGGTCTTCTTTAGGACTAGTAGTTCCTCCCTTAATATACTATAAAAGGGGCCTTATAGTAAGGTTACTTTTAGTTTTAATTCTATATAGTAGTTATAGCTAGGTTAGTATAGTAGTACTTTTATTAAGGTGTTAGGGTTAAATAAGTTACTATATTCTTTATATACCTATTATAGTAATACTATAACCTTAGTAGCTTATTTTACCCTTTTATCTAACTTTAGCTATAAAGCTTTCTCTATATTAGTAAAGCTAACTACTATAATTTAAAAGAAAGCCTATAAGTCCTTACTTATCCCTTTTATAGATAGGTTACGTTAAGTAGCGTAATCTTTATATATAGCCTTATAATAAATAGCTATAAAGGTAGGCACTTTAATTACTTAAGTAGCTTTAATTTTACATACTATTATAAACTCTTATTAACTAACTAAACGTAGTATAAGGTCTACTTACCTATAGTAAATAGTACGCTTTATAGCGTTATAAATAGCGTAGTTATATTCTATCTAAGGTTTTCCTAAGAATATATAAACGTTAAGGCTATATATAACGTATATATATATATACTAGTAGTATTTATAAAGTTTAAAATTAAATATAACTACTTCTTTTACTATTATACTAACTAATTTATTAGTAAACCCTTTTAAAGGGATTTTTTATTAAGAGACATATAAGAAGCACTAAGCGTATATAAAGTTATAGTTTACTATTACATAAGTATTATAACTAGTATTAGTAAGGGCTTAGGTAGGGGATCCTTTATTTACGTAAGCATTTAATAGTGTAGCTAGTTTAATTATTCTCCTCTTATACTAAAACTCCTCTTATTCTATATACTTCTTACTTATTAGCTTTAAAGCCTAATTTTACTCTAAAGCTATTCTTTTTCTAACTCCTTTTTACTTTTAGTAGTACTATAAGCGTTATTACTTTCCTTAAGCTCCTTAATCTTAGTAGTTACTTTAGCTATATAGGTAGGCTTACTCTTCTTTTTCTTATTATTAAGGTAATTATAAGCTAGGTGTCTAATCTTCTAGTAGGCGTAGTACTAATGTATTTTAGTATACGCTTTTTATACCTTAAGGCGTTCTTTTTCTTTAGCTTTACTAGCTATATATACTATTATTCTTCCCATTATTTATATATCTCTATTAGTATCTTTTAACGCTAGGGGTAGTAGGTATTTATAAGTAGGCTATATACTACTAGCTAGGTTTTTAACTTTTTAGGCTACTTTACTTACTTATTATATATATATATATAGAAAGTAAGGGAGAGTAAGACGCTTACTAATACGTTTTAAATATAGAGGGGAAAAGCGTTTAAGAGGAGTATAATTTATACTTTACTTAGCTATAGGTAGCCTTTAGCTTTAGCTAATACCTATTTAAACTTTAAAAGGAAAGTAGTAAAAGATTTATACTCCTTTATCTTAATACTTATTAAGGAGGTAGACGTATAGGTCTTTACGTTTAGGTTACTATACGTACGCTTTAGGTACTTTAGGAACTTTTTAAGGTTATAATTTACTTAAGCTCCCCCTATTTTATAGTAAGTTAATACTATTCTCTAAAGCGCTATATCTAAGCAGGAGTTAATAAAGTATTAAGCCTCTTACTTTATTATAAAAAACGCTTTATTAATACGTAGCTTATTATATATCTAGTATAACTATATAAGGAAGTCTTAGTGCTAGCTAGAGAACTTTAGGGGGTTTAGTATTAGTTTCTAAATAACCTAGAGGTAGTTTTTAGCTAGTATAAGTATAATAACTATAGTAGCTACTATAGGCGTAGTGTTTACTACTTCTAAAGACTCCTTATTATATAATTTAATTATAAGGCTTATACCTTAGGGGTTA
>JASUDE010000273.1:0-64309 GCA_034509685.1 Colletotrichum cereale | reverse complement strand
GGGAGGGGGCATATTACACACACACACACACAAACAGGAAGCAAAAGCAGCTTGGCTGACCCGTCGCACACAGGGCCAAAGCCATCTGGGACTTTGAGGGCATCTACTGCACCTCGCGCCACATCCCGCACGTCAAGTTCGCCGGACTCATCCACCCGGGCATCCTGGGCTGCGCGCCCTCGCCCGAGGTTCTCGACACGTGGAACACGCGCGAGGGGGAGCTCATCGCCGCCAACAAGCTCGAGCGAGACGTCGCGAAGCCGCCCGAGCCCATCAACGTCCACGCCGGCGGGGCCGACGACGCGGTCAGGGAGAAGGTTGGCAAGGAGGGGGCCCGGACGATCCCCGGACGGCCCGAGCACGGCGGGAACTGCGAGTAAGTGTGGACGGACGAGATGCCATTTTCTCCTCCCACCCCCTCTGTTTATCCGCTCGCAGCCGAAGCGAGGCTGACGCTGTTGCGTGCAGCATCAAGAACCTAAGCAGGGGCAGCAAGGTCTACCTCCCCGTTCACGTCCCCGGCGCCAAGTTCAGCGTCGGCGACCTGCACTTCTCCCGTAAGTCACACCCATCGCCCCCGCCCCTTGCCACCAACCGTCCCGGATCGCTGTGCTGAACAATCGTGTCCCGAGGTAAGAGGGCGATGGAGAAATCTCCTTCTGCGGCGCCATCGAGATGGCGGGCGTCATCACCATCAACTTCAAGGTCATCAAGAACGGCGTCGCCGATCTGGGCCTCAAGTCGCCCATATACATCCCCGGCCCCGTCGAGCCGCAGTTCGGCCCCGGGCGGCACATCTACTTTGAGGGATTCTCGGTCGACGAGCATGGGAAGCAGCATTACATGGACGTCACCGTGGCGTACAGGCAGACCAGTCTTCGTAAGTTTTCACTTTTCGTTCCTCGTCTCACTGTCCTGGGTCTTTGCTTGCTCCCGCTCTTGGTATGCACGAGGCAGACGCGACGACGCCGCCGCCGCCGCCGGGCACGAGACGTGGAGACAAACCCAGAGAGGCGAATCTCGGATATTCCATGCTAAACGACGCGAACAGGCGTCATCGAGTACCTACGCCGCTTCGGCTACAGCGACTACCAGGCCTACCTCCTCATGTCGTGCGCTCCGATCCAGGGCCACGTCGCCGGCATCGTCGACATTCCCAACGCGTGCACTACCATTGGCCTGCCGATGGACATTTTCGACTTTGACATCTCGCCCGCCCTCGGCAAGGTCGAGAAGCGGGACATGGGCAGCTGCGCGTTCGCGACGGGGGTCACCGAGGGCAAGGTCGGGAACGGCGGTAAGAACAGCGAGCACAGCTTCGGTGGCGGGTTGACGTATAAGAACTCGTAGGCACCAAGCTCTAACAGGATTGAGTGCATCTTTTCTGTGACATACACACACACACACACACACATGGAGAGAGTGGGGTTGAACAAAGTCTTGGAGTCGGAGTTGGATGAAGCTGGGATCAGCGTAATGCCGAGACTTAATCGTGTGAATCAACCGTCTGCTTACGAATAATACCCACGAGTGGCTATTTGGAGCCATGAAACCATCATCTGCTCTTGTCCGTCGTTACTTTGCATAACCAGGTGACTCAAGTTCTCCATCACAATGTCCCGTAACCCCAACTGCGCCCTGCCATGCACCGTAGCTTTCCCAAGAAGTCTCCTCAAAAGTCGGGAATCTCAGCCATCGAGGTGTGCCCTGTCTCGCCCGTATGAATGCTGGCCTCGGCGAGACTAGTACCCAGCCATTCACAACCTGGAGCGTTGCACTTGCGAAGAGCATTGTCACCGGAGCTAGTCGCTGCGCCAGCAGCAGCACCGCTGGCACCACCACCACCACCACCACCACCAGAAGGCTCGTCCTTGATCTCACTAAAGCCCGAGTGGCCGCTCGCCTTTGCGTGCTTGTTGGCCTCCTTCTGGCCGTTGCCGAGCCAGTCGCAGCCTGGGACGGTGCAGCGCAGAAGGAAGTCGCTGGTATCGGTGAAGTAGTGCATCTCGTGTAGCTTGCGGATGAGGGCCCGCGTCTTGTCGAGGATCTCGTCGTCCGAGGTGCTCCAGTTGGTGCGGTCGAGTTCGGGGGGCAGGTCAGAATGGGTGTAGGGCGGCTCCGAAGGGCTGCAGGCGATACGGTCGTAGTGGATGCCCGAGTAGACGAGGATACAGCGCGAGTCCTTGTTCTCGCCGAAGCGGAGCGGGTTTTGAGACTTGACGTCGAAGGCGACGATCTCAAGGTCGAAGAGGTCCGAGAAAATGCCCAGCTCGATGGCACCACCCCAGCGCTCGGGATCCTGGATTGTGCGGATGTACTTCTCCACCGGCATCTCGAGGACTGCCTCAGGGTAGTCGTCCGGGTGCTGACGGATGTAGTCTGCGGCCATCTTACGGAGCTCCTTGGCTTCGAGCTGCTTGCCGGGTATGGCGCCGCCAAAGGCGGTGAAGAGGCAGCTGTTGTCGTCAGGCATGACGCGAAGGACTGATCACTGTTAGATGTAACGCAAAGAGTGAAAGGCAGGAAGACTTGCGCAAAGTCGACTCGCGCTCCGGCCAGGGGATGCTGATCTCTGATGGGGTCGCATCGGCATCTGAGTCGAGGCGAGCCTTCTTGGCTGCCGGGCCGCCGGCTTCGGGGCCTCGCGCGGTGACGGGAGGGGCAGCAGGCGGGGGGGTGAAGGCCCGGGGCTGCGCCGGCTCAATGCTGAAAGACTGCCCGTTGAGACCCAGATCGTTGGCGTTGGCGTCCTTGTGTTCGAGGGTCAGAGTTTGAAGTGGCCAGCCGTACTTGAGGCTAAAGTCGGCGATTCCCGTCTTGTCCTTGATCTCGTTGAAAAGGTCGCCGACGGTGGCGGTATCGTCGAGGGAAACGACGCCGGTTCCTCCCGGACCCTTAAATCTGGCCCGCATGATGTTGGAGTGTGGTGGTTTGAAAAGGCCGAGATGAGAGAGCCTGGAGGTGCAGAATGCGATGTTGAGGGCTGAGGAGGTGATGTCTGAAAACGATAGAACAATCAGTTTCGTGGAGAAGCTTATATCTTAAAGACACGAGAGCGTGAACGGTCAAGATGAGCTCAGCCGGGCACGGATCCGGAAGGGCAGCCGGGGGGGCACCGAGTGGCCGTGGCTGGAACGGCGGGGTAGAGCCGAGAGTGTTTGGTTATCTTATCGCAAGGGAGCACCGGGGTCTTTGAGGGCTGTACCTAGGTAGGTAGGACGATACCTATACTTGAATGAGAAACAGCTCACCTCGAGCCGAGACAGTGAAACCAAGTCTCCGAGACAGAGGGCCTGACTTTTGCACGAGCCCCCGCCACAGATGAGAGCAGCTGACGAGATAGGGATGTCTTTGTGCAGCTGGACCAAACGCTCCTAAAGAGTGTCGCCGAGAGTCGAGACGTACTGGGAGCTTCTCCGCTTATCAAGTGAGGTCCAGATAGCAGCCCTGATGTGGCTGCGCGCGTGATGTAACTACCTAGTAGCTTGATACGATGGAAACAATATTGCCTGAGCGTCGGGCGGTGAGATGGCTTGGACTAGGTAGCAGCTGGGTCAGATTTGGCTTTCTCTCCGGTAGGGCAACGGTTCGTCCAACGTAACGATCAAGGAATGACGCCGGATCTGTGCTGGGATTGGAGTTTCAGTGTCCTCATTCGTTACTATCAGGTGGGGAACTAGTCCAATAAACGCTGCTTGTTCGAGCTGCTACGTCCAGTCCCGGAGTTCCAGTGACAACGTCCCATCCTCTTTGTTCTATATCGACATCGTTGCTGCATACCACAGCACTCGATAGCTTGGAGGTCTAGTACAGAGAAGGCGAACGGGCATGCCATGAGATTGAAATACATCATGCCGAGGCCATAAACAGCGAAACCCTGCAGAGCACACTCATTAAGGTGGGATGCCATCAACCGGCAACTTACCTTGAAGGCGTGCGCGTTGGAACCCAGATGAACCCGGACAAGCCAGGGCAGGGAAGGGTGTCGTGCGAGATGTGTAGTCTTGGTCGAAGAGGTCTTGAACGTGGAAAGAGGGTTCAAACCCAACGAAGCCTAGTTAAAAATAACACGAAAGAGAAGACGAAAAGAAAGAAGGCAGTAGGAGTGATACGGCGAGAGCCCTTGCAAGATGGATCAATCGATAATAGCAAAACAGGTACATACATACTACGTTGCACATATACCTACTTACCTACCTATCTACCTAGGTACAAATAAGTACGATAGAGGAAGCGCGCACCTGATGAGCGCTCTGACGGCTACTGCTCGCCGAGGCCAATCAAGGTTCACCTTGACATGGGCATCCTTTCTCCACCAATCGGCCGCCCCCATTCTGCCAGTTAGCCGAGGTGGGCCCGGACACGAGCACCGCCAGCCCTGGGCACCTTCCTTGCTAACGTCCCTTCTGAGCACAGCACCACTTGTACCCGTTGCACCCTGGCCAGCTCCCGCCTCACACTGCCTTCGCAAACCTGCAATTCCTCAGCTCCAAAAGGACCTTGTTCTCGACAACCCGACCTTTGCGATACAAGCCCTCACCCTCGTCCTCCGTCCGGGCTTGTATTAACAAAGGGTGCATTGCTTCCAAACACCCTCTGCGCCCCTAATTGTCCCTCGAGAGCTCGAGCCCGAGCCTAAGCCCACCCGCCACGTGTGTTGTAATTCCGAGTGGTGGAGGAAGCCATGGCGACGCGCAGCGACGCGCCCGAAGTGCGCGAGTCCATCGAGGCCAAAGTCACCAACGATGTCGAGATGACCGACGCCCCGGATGCTCAACTTACCGAATCGAACCGAACCGAACCAATCGTTACTGCGAAAATGGATGATCCTGAGAAAATGGATGTTGATGCCGTCGCCGCAGCCGCTGACGACGCCGATGCGGATGCCGACGGTGAAGCAGATATCGATGCAGACGCCGATGGAGACGCAGACGCAGACGCAGACGCAGACGCAGATGCCGATGCGGACGCCGATGGAGATCCCGATGACGGCGTCGTATCACCCGTGGAATCCGAGCCTGGCGACCTCCTGGATGTTATTCAGACTCTGAACACAACCCTCAGCAACTGCAAGGACGAAGAGTATGTCTTGACCAGCCGCAGTCTTTTGCGCCTCGCCTCGCTGACACCACTTGTTGTAGCGGAGAATGGTTGGCGGCTAGTTTCCAGCGCATTCCGAACAAGCGCCAGTTGCCCGACTACTTCGAGATCATCGAGAACCCCATCGCATTTAGCACGATCCGCGTACGTAATACCCGTCGCAAAAGCGAAGAGACCAGGCTCGGCCGGCTAATCATCTCCTGCAGCACAAAATCCACAAAAAGCAGTACGCAGACTTCTCCGAGTTCGTTCACGATGTCGCTCAGATTTGCCACAACGCACAGGTGTACAACCGCCCCTCTTCGGCCATCTTCAAAAGCGCCAGCGTAATCCGAGATTTTCTCAAGCGGGAGCTTCAGACACTTGTCGCAAAAGGCGCCATCAAACCGGAGGAGGCTGAGCTGCCAGACCTCGGCGAACTTCCACCTGCCGAAGACTCTTCTCCGGAGGCCGAGTCCGAAGAAGACGAAGAGGAGGAGGACGACGAAGAGGAAGAGGAAGAAGACGACGACGACGACGACGATTCTGACGAGGACGGGAAGCGACGTCGGAACAGGAGGCGCGGCCGGACCTCCCTCACCAAGCGGCAGCTCGAAGAAGCCAGGGAGGAGGACGAGCATAAGAAGCGCGGTCGCCCTCCCAAGGTCTTGACCCCCCTCGAGGCTCGTATCCACAACGTCATCAAGGGTCTGCGCAAGGTCCAGTCGGACGACGGCGACTTACTCGTTGGCCCCTTTGAGAAGCTGCCCGACAAGGCTGCGAACCCGGACTACTACCAGGTCATTGTCCACCCGATTGCGCTCGACAACATCAAGAGAAAGGCCAAGAGGAAGAAGTATGCGACTGTGGATGACGTCCTCAAGGACGTCGACCTCATGTTCAACAACGCCAAGGAATACAACGAGGAGGGCAGCGACATCTACGAAGCCGCTGTCGAGTTGCAAAAACAAGCGCATGGGCTGGCCAGACAAGAGAAGGCAAGACCCGACGACGAATTCCGTGACGAGGACGGAAAGCTGCCCTTGTCGGAGATCCAGCACAACGGCCAGATATGGCGAGTGGGTGAGTTTTGGGACACCCCCCCCTCCCCCGCGCGCGCGTGGAGACGGCCGAGATGGCAAGTAAGTGGCTGACAAGTGTTTTCGGGTAGGCGACTGGGTGCATATCCGCAACGTCAACGACATGGCCAAGCCCATCGTCGCTCAGATCTTCCGCACGTGGCAGGACCGCGCCGGCCAGCGGTGGATCAACGCTTGCTGGTATTATCGTCCGGAGCAAACTGTGCACAGGTACGAGAAGCACTTTTTCGAGAACGAGGTGGCCAAGACGGGCCAATACCGCGACCACCAGATCGAGGAGGTGCTCGATCGTTGTTTTGTCATGTTTGTGACGCGCTTCAACAAGGGCCGGCCGCGCGGGCTGCCGGCGGACAAGGAGGTGTACGTGTGCGAGTCTCGGTACAATGAAGCGACATGCCGGTTCAACAAGATCAAGACGTGGACCAGCTGCGTGCCGGACGAGGTGCGCGAGAGAGACTACCAGATGGACCTGTTTGACCAGCCGCGGCGGCTCAAGAAGGTGCCCAGCCCGATCAAACACCTGCTGCAGGCGGACGCCAAGGAAACGGACGAGCTGCCCAAGCCGACCTGGGGTGCCGCCAACGCACCGCCCATTATCGGTGCCGTGCATCGGCGGCCTCGAGAAGCAAACGTAAGTCGTGATGCCATTTCAGTTTGCCCAGTTTCTGCTTTCTACACACACACACACACACACACTCAATCCCGTCGTTCGGTTATCCAGTACAGGTAGATAAAGGGAGCGACGGACAGGGAATAACAGCACCCTACACTGCAGCCCGTTCCAGACACCCTCGTCCAGGGTTTTCCTGCTTCTGTCCTTCTCACCCTCACTTCACCCTTCCCTTGGTTCACGCTCATCTGGTTTCCTATCTGGGGCCGGAAGGGTTTCCCTCGTTTGCTTATCTTCCCCCCTCCCACTCTTCTTCGCTTGTTTGTTCCCAGGCCCTCGCAATGCCCTATTCTCTTTCGCCTGGCCTCGTTTTCATGTAACTGACAAGACGACATCTTTACGGGTGTAGGAATCGCCGCCTCCCGAACCAACACCGTCGCCACCGCCTCCTCCTCTGGCGCAAGAACCGGCGCGGCGTCCTTCGGTGCTCCAAGCGATGCGCCAGACGCCTAGCGATATGTCGATGGGAAACCCTCCAACGCCTTACGGACACGGCATGGGAGGGGGCCCGTCGCCATCGCCAGCCATGTACGCGCAGCAGTACACGCCTCAGCATGCGTCGGCATCACCAGTGGCGGTGGCCCATCAAACACCGGTGCCTCTCCCCCAGCTCACTCACCAGGCGTCTCACTCCCCGCAACAGCCCATCCGTCCCATGTTCCAGCACCAGCAGCAGGGGTTCGCGCCAAGCCCCTTCCAGCAGCACCAGCAGCACCCGCACCCACAGCATCCACAGCACCACCCCCACCCGCAACAGCAGCACATGCTCCACCAGCACCAGCACCAGCACCAGGTCCAGCACCACCAGCACCAGCACCAGCCTCCCACGCCGGCGCCGGTACCCCAGTACCAGCAGCATCAGCTCCAGCAACAGCACCACCCGCACCAGCACCAGCACCAGCACCACCATCAGGCCCAAGCGCCCGTCCCGCAGCACCAACACCACCACCACCAACCGCTCCACCTGCAGCAGCAGCAGCAGCAGCACCCACACCACCAGATGCATCCACAAATGATGCCAGCAAACCCTTTGGGCCCGACGACCTACAACCACCATCCGATGCAGCCTCACCCGCCGTCGTCGTCGTCGTCTGCAGCCCGCACCCCCATGGCCGCGACGCCCAACGCCATGCAGCCGAACAACGCCTACAACCCGCCACGGCCGCCCGAGGTTTTTACGCTGCCTGACGCTGTCAACGACCAGATTCCCGAGGCGGTGCGCAGCCAGTACAACACAGACGAGAGCGGCAGAATCATTTTCTTCACCACACCGCCCGTCGCCCGCCCCCAACACGGCCTCGCGCCGGACAATGCCCACTCGGGCCACAGCCTCGCTTACCTCGCCAAGAGCAAACCGGGATGGCTATCGGACCGCACCGCCCGCGCCAAGTCCTTTTCCGTCGCCAAGCAGAAGGAGCTGAAGACCAAGATGGCCATTGACGACATGACCAAGGGCAAGACCCAGGAGGAGCTGCGCGAATGGGCCAGCGACTCGTGGGCTCTGTACTGGAAGAGCCACGCCCAGGAGACCGACGGCATGCGCGATGGCGACCATGACGAGCGCCTCATGGCCGAGCAGCGCCGCACCCGAGTCAAGTCCAGAAGGGCACGTGCCGAGGAGGCTGAGCGGGCCGAAGAGGCCAGAAAGACCAACTACCTCGACGCCATTTACCACGCCCATTCGAGCCTGCCGTCGTCCAAGCCTCGCGTTGGATGACCGACCCGGCTGCTGAAAGCGGATGCTTCATCGCAGCGCCATGGTCGTTCTGCATCGCCCATTGATAGAAAAAAGGCCTTGTATCAAAAGTAGACATGGGCCGAGCCGTCTTCTGGGTAGAGACGTGTGCGCAAGAAAGGGGGGAGTTCTGGCGGATTGGAGCTGCTTTGATACCTTTTTTCCATTTTCACATTTTCCCTTCATTTTTCAATCTCGTTCCATTGCTGGCTTGGGAGTTTACGGGAACGACTGGCTTGCTCACTGTACCAACTACCTTTGCCTTGGATGTTCCAGGGGTTTCATGATTCACTGTACATCAATCACACATACACTCATAAATTGGACGGGCAGTTCAAGATTGGTACCTTTGCCTTTGTTCGTTGTGGTTTTCTCTCGTCTTTTTCGGGGCGGGGGAGCTTTCTTCGTGGAATCGGGCAGCCCGATATCACACGCCCAGTCCGTCCGTCTTCGAACTCAGTACCAGCTAGCTCGGTAGCTTAGTAGTGATGCTTACAGCAGGAAGTTGTGCCACGGCATTGGCGGCGTGTCTTGCTCCATGTCGACGTTGGCCCTTTGACGGGGTGGCAGCTGGCTTCTTTGTCTACCTCGGGTAGTTGGGTAGCTCGGCTGGGACAAGAAAGCGGCAATTGACTTTGTCCATCAAGGTGGCGGCGACTCGAATTCAACCCATCAAACCCATCGTCCAAAAAGACATTATCGTGGTGCTGGCGACTCGGTCGGAGATGCTCAAGTGAAAGAGGGGAGAGAGAGAGAGAGAGTCTCCGACTGGGTGAGTACTGGGTGAGTACTACCGAACTACCTAGCAACCTAGGTACGCTTGATTTGGGTGACTCCCCGATGAGGATTTGCCTCAGGACCCTTGCCCCACCCGCTCGCTCATGCGAAGAGCCCGGTACCTACTGTAGATATGTAGGTAGGTACGTACACCAGAAGCAACGGCCAGCCCCGGCCCGGCTAGCGTAGATCTAACTCGCTCCCTCCGAGGGTAGGAACCTACCTAGGTAGGTCACCTAGGTAGGTACGGATAGTGTACACGTAGATGATCAGTTGGTAGCCAGGCCCAAAAGCAAAGAGCGAGGGGCCTGCCCGCCGGGGACATTCCTGCCCGTGCTGCGCTCGCGCTGCCCCGCTCCACATTTTACTTCTGAGATCGGGTCTTTCCTTTGGGAGGAGGGTCACAGCTCGGTTTCTGGAGGGGGGGCAAACTACTAGTTTGTCTGCACTACCTAATACCCACCCACCTTACCTACCTACTTTCCCATGCAGTCTTGACACGCTAAATGAGCCTCAGCGCGGCTAATTGATTTGCTGACGCTCTCGACTTGCCGACTTCAACCTTCTTCTACCCACCTCTCGCCTCTTCGCCTCCTCTTCCTCCGCACCTACCTACCTTACCCTACCTACTTTTTGCCTCCCACCGCAAACTACGACTCACCTTTATCATCAACTCACCGCCCCAGCTGGACGGAACCCGACCATCTTCACGACCTTTCTTCTCCCCCTTCCCCCGTCTCCCCCTCCGTTTTCTGGTTTACTGTCGTTCCAGGTTTACGTTCGCCCCAACTTTCGCAGCCTCTTTTTGGTACCACATCGGGTCAACCGCAGTCTGCGTGCTTTTGGGTCACAACAACTTCCCTGTCTCTTTCCTTCCTGGTCTTTTTCTTCATCTTTTGGCACTGGTTTGGAACAGCCAAGGATTCTCACTTTCAGCGATTTTCGGTTCTTCTCATACCTTCGCCGTCGGTGTTCTCGATCTTGACGCGACAGCCTTTTCCAACCCACCACATACCGTCTCGCTGGTGTACCCTGTCCTTCGTGCACCCGAATTCGCCTTCACAAGTCCTCCCCTTGAGCAATCCGGCACACATCCCAACTCAACTCTTCTCAAGAGGACCTCAACGTGCCCCGGCCTCGCGTTTCCTGGAACTCGACTCTAGCACGATTTATCCAACATCTCTCATCTCCCCTATGCTATAGGAAGCGCGCAAACCTGACAAGATGGCCTCTTCTCTCTGCTCTCGGAGGAAACCTCGCCACAGGCATCGACCTGCCAGTCCCCTCACCAAGACGTCGACAAAATATCATCTTCCCAGCCCTTCACCCACATCCACATGCACAACTCTCGGAGACTTTTCAAGAATCTTTGCTTCTCTTCATTCTGATACGCCGCCCTCTCGCACCTCGTCTACCGTCCCTGTTCCCACGGAAAACGCGCATCAGCCGCTCTTCTCCTCCCTTCAACCTTCAACTCCGGCTCGGAGCCACTTCCCAAGCTCGCGTGTACTCTTCTTCATCCCGGACCATGTTATCAGGGAAACCATGTCCTCTAACGGCTTCAAGACGCCGGCGCTGCACCTGGCCAAGACGCCCGAAGCCTTCACTCTCAAGCCCGAGGTCATGACAACTAGCACCAAGCCTCATGCCTATTCTGAGGCTGCGACCGGCCTCCCGCCCTCCCCGCCCCTTTCCGTCGCTTCGGGTGATTCCCTCGGCCATTCGGAGTCACCGTCATCCACTGATGAGTCTGATTGTACCGGCCTGCCTAGTGACGGCGGAGCCGCGTTGCCCGACATCAATACGCCTCCCACTACTCCTTCGGTCCATCGGGCCACCTCTCCGGATTCGTTGGATGGCCTGGATCTTGCCGGCGAACGCCTTTTGAAGAAGCAAATCGTCAAAAGACCTCGCCTGGTCGCCGACGAGCCTTTGAACGCCCGTCTCCATCGGCGCTTTGGGACTCACGATCAGTCACTTCGAGATAACTTCCCGGAGCAGTACGCCAACGGTATCCATGAATTTTACGATGGCTCCAACATCACCGTCAGCTTCTACAACGCTGAAAAGAAGCGACGCGGCATGGACAAGAAGGATTATCTGCCTGCCTTCTTTAGTCTTGCCGCCTTTCGGGATGTGCTGGAGCGTAATAGGCCGGTCGGGCGGCGCTTTATTGCTGGCTCAAGAAACAAAATGGGTGTCGAGCCACAGTACCTTCTTGAAGCAAGATGCCTTGGATTCGAGACCAAGGTTTTCGATCGAGTACGCAAGTTCCCTGCCTCTTCTGACTCCGAGGACGAGTTCCATGGAACGCAAATGCGCGAGCAAGGAGTCGATGAGCTGGTGCATCTCGGTATGGCGGAGAGCTTGTTGGACGAGAACCCTGGCATCATGGTTCTTGCCACAGGGGACGGCAACGTGGGCGAGTTCTCCGGTGGATTCCCTGGCTTCGTCATAAGGGCTCTGAAAAGGGGCTGGATTGTCGAGGTTTACTCGTTTGCCGAGAGCGCCCATTCTATCTGGAGAGACCCTTCCTTCATCAACGATCCCGAGTGGAGCGGCCGCCTGAGCTTCCATCCCCTGGACAGCTTCATCCACGACTTTGTCGACCTAAACAAGGACCAAGCCTTCTACCCTGCTTCGTCTGTCGCAGCAGCATCCCGCTCTTACATCAAGAAGAGCAAGACGGTGAAGGTGACGAAGACAATCAACCTCAAGGTTGACACTCCGGTGTCTAGCACTACCCCCTAGCACACTGCTGCCGTCGTCGAACAACTGGCACATACGCCTGCTTCTCTGTCTGCGCAGGCTTCGCCTGCCAAACTGTTAGCATCCATCGGCAGTCCTCAAGGGATCTCAGCTCCCGGTGCGACCGGCCACTGCATCACGCACACACAGCAGCTCGCTCAGAGTTACATAGCGTCTTGTTCTCAGTACAAAGTCTCCCCACAGTCTTACACCTCGCGGATCTTGGGAGGCTACGACTACACCGCGGCTTTGACAAGGGACCCTGCCATCTCTGTCACCTCACCTTCTCGGTCTTAGGCCAACACTTTACTCAACATAACCATCACGCCTAGTGTTCGCCGGAAGGTAGCACTCGCGTTTCTTCTTCAGAATTGGTTGTCTGTTTGTCATCGTGCCTCTCGCAATAGAGAGGTTGTACTGGAGAGTGGAAATGGCCTGAAAAATGGCTTAATCCGGAAACAAGAGGCTCTTGCCTGCTACGGTCGAAGACACGTTTGCTAGCCAGCGCCTGCCTGGTTGGGCATGAGACAAGGCCCTCGCACTCATTTGCCCGCATACCATACGTTCCTTTTTCCTTTTACATTCTTCGACTTGGCATCGGTAACCACATTTACCGCCATCATCACCATCTCACCCTCTACTTTACCCTTTTGGCATCTATGAGAGGTGCTCACGGGGTAGATTTGCTCACCTGTTCGATTTCGAACTGAGTGGTGGGTTTTGTCTATTCCTCGGCGGTTGTTTAACGGAGTCGGGTCTTGATTTGCAGAATCGCATGTCTTTCTGTTTTCTTCCTGGTTCTTCTCTCTGGTTTGTTTTGCATGACGACGGGAACAGGAACATGCAATGTCTTCGTTCTTTTTTCCATAGGATGGGCGTCCTGGGAGGGGCGAAACGGCGGAAGCCACGAGAGCCCTTTTGTTTCTTTTCCTTCGTTTCCTCGTTGATTCGACGAGACACGAATGATGATGACTTGAGATACCCCCCAAACTCTTTTCTTTTCCTGTCTTTCAGTATTGCCTTTTGATCTCCGGCCTCTATTCTCACACGCAAAAAACACACAATTCACTTGTAAATACAACGGCGTTTGTAACATGCAAGAGTCAGGCAAGCTGGAGTGGCGATGATATCATGGGCCAAGGGAGAGGAACGCATCGAGACCATGCTAGAAAGAAAAAAGACGAATAAAACATGAGGCACAATTTGTCTTTCCTTCAACCAGGTACTCACTCGTCTTGCTTTTGGTGCTTCTTTTGAAGGTCTGTCTCTCTTCACCGAATAGCATCTCCCGCCCCACAAAGCAACTGCATCACTCTCGAACGCACTACGTGACCAAAGTCTGTTGTTGGCAAAATTGACGCCCCGGCAATCAGACAGCACCGTCATATGGGGGTGGGGTTTATGTTTCATTCAACTACATCTCATATGGTTGTAGACGGCCAGAGACCCAAGGTCGAGGAGGCGTAGAGAAAGTAAAAGACAGGTGTGACGACAAAAGCGGCCACTTCCAAAAACCAGCCCCTCATAACCGTGTGATCGCTTCTTTCTCTATACCCAGACAGCGTTGTATAATCACCACTTTCGCCAGCTCCCAAAACAGAAAGGGCCTTCGTCCCTATACCTCCACGCTATAACCTGACCTTCCCGCAATAGTAAAGAAATACTGCTTTTCTCCCCTCTCCTCTCGTCAACAGGGGAGGTCAAAAGGTGCCGATCCACCCAGACCGATGTCGACATGATGCTAAAAGCTGGTCATTTCCGGCCGTAAATGTGATCTCAAGCCGCCGTTGGAAAGAATGCTCCATGATTTGGGCCTATCCAAGAGCGCCTCGTATTTGTTTTTGTGTAGGTGGTAAATCAAGAGTAGGTATATATATGTAAAAGAATATCGGCCTGGCAACTCCGCTCCCTTACTGTGACGTTGGCACTCTAAAAGTGGCAATGAGCCAACCATAGCAGTGAAGGCGCAGGGAAACATAAAGAACAGTGGTATCTCCGGGGTTGGATGCGGTCGATCGAAATAAGATTGTAGGAGGCAAGCCCGGAATGATGTAGAAAGCTTGAGTAGCCATCGGTCGGCCTCTGGTTACTCCCGTATCGATGTCATGCCACCGCGGCTGCCACCTTCTAGGAGAGGTTGGCTTGGGGGAGGCATGTTGTTGTGGTGACTTTTGGGGATGGAAACCGAAGTGGCGGGCGTGGTGTTTCCAGATGAACCCTCGCTGGGCCGAGCAGGCGTACTGTTGCTGGCCTTGACTTCCTTCTGGAGCTGGGACGAGTGTACAGGCGAGTTCGATTTCTTGCTTTGCGCGTCGACGTTGGTGTTTCCACCTCCTCGGGACGAATTACGCGGCGAAACCCGACCAACCTATTCCTGATTAATATCGTAATCCTCCGTTCCGTCTACTTCAGAGGGCTCAGTGCTTCTCACCTGCTTTGCCCATCGCAGGCCACAACTGTTGCACAGGTCCCTTTGGCCACTAGGCCCTCTGCGCCATTCAGGCGTGTTACGTGTATGGCAGTTGGCACAGTCGCGGACGACGTTGCCGACTCCCTTCCTTCTCTTTCTCTTCTTCTTGTTCGATAGCAAACCGCCCAACTCCTCAGCAAGGATCCTATTGACCTTTTCCATCTGGCGCAGTTCAAACTGCCAACTGGAGCACTTGGTCGTCCGAAGCTCGTCAAAAATGTTGTCGTCCGAGGCCAGAGCTACCTCCTGCGAGCCCGGAATCGTCTTACCGCCTGGTACTGACATGGGGCCGGTCTTTGTTAAATCGGTGTTCTGAGTGGGATGGGTGTTTGGGATGACGTGAGAAGTGGATTTGACGCTGCCGGGTGGTGTAGCTGCCGGTGCAATGGTCCTTGACGAAGCCTTCAAAAGCTTGGTCTGCGCCAGCAAAAATGTCGGTTTCTGGCCATCCGCAGCGTCTCCGGGGTACAGTATTGTTTGTGCCTGAAGTACTTGTCCTCTTCTGTTGTGAACTTCATGCTTGCATGTAACAATCTTACCCCTTCTTGCCTTTTCAATCGCGCGGCCAAACTCGGCACGGCTCTCTCTACGCATCAGTTCCTGCATACTGGTGCCGATGAGGGTGTCTGGCTGTAAATCGAGCAGAGATCGGATGTTAGACGAGACGAACAGGAACATGCCGGATACCGAGATCTTTGTCCACAGTTCGCTATCGCCGATGCCGCCGTGTGCTTCCAAGTCTCGCCGACTCAGTGCGAAGACCGGTCGTTTCCTTCCTACAAGAATTATGCACTTTCTGCCCTTTCCGTGTTCAAAGAAAAGCGATCCGTGGCTCTCAAACCACGTGTACCCGCTCTGTTTCCGTCTGATGCGGAAGACAATGTTGACCGAGTTGCCGGCGGTGGCGTCCTTCAGCTCTCGGGTTACGGGGACAATGTCGGACGGATGGCAAACAGTTGAGAGAGAGTTGCCAACCAACTCAGTCGCGTCGTACTCCAGCACCCTCTTGCAAGACGGGGAAAGGTATAGGAACAACCCCTTGAGAGATAGGACGTGCACCACGTCATCGGTATTCTCCAGTAGCATCTTGTCCCAAGACTGTTTGTGCCAGTCAGACACCACGCCCTTTGGGTTGAACTGCTGCAACAGTGTGGACACATCGTCGACACCAAGCGTCTGCCCATTCTCGGGTTCGACTGTATTCACAGTTGGAGGTGTCCAGATATACTGGCCGATATCGCTGTGTTTATAATTGACCTTGACGCCGCCGGCATCCTGACCTTGAGCGATGGCATCCGGGCACTCTACAAGATCGATCTGGAAGCCGACGAAGAAGCGTACTTCGTTGGGGTCGTCCCAAGGGATGGGGATCATGGTCAAGAGGTTGAGAAAAGGTTTTCCACCCTTGCGGTAGTTGATCAAGCTTTGCTGAACCTCGCGACCCTCGGCGATCTTCTTCTTCAGATTGTACACCGATCCATCGTCCACGAACTCGCGCTTGGAGCCAGCCTCCACCTTGCCGTCAGGTGCCTGCAGAAAGCGACAGTTTTGACCGACGATCTCATGGCGGCTGTAGCCCGTCAAATTCTGGAAGTTGTCCGAGACGTAAATGATGGGACAGTCGTTCAATGAAACGTCACAAACCACGAATGCGCAGGACATGTCCACGGCACCCAGGTGGATTTCTGGGTCCTTTCGTGTCGCCACGTACCATAGCGCCCGAAGCATGTCGAAGCCGCTCTTGGAGTAGACGTTCTTCTCCTTGGACTCGGCGCGAGGAGTCTCGGGTCCCACGACAGGAGTTGTTTCTGCTGTAGGGGGTGCAGCCGCCACTTGGCTTGTTGCCATTGAAGAAGACCGGTTGTTGGGGGATTGCGATGATGTCTGGCCCGAGTTGCTTGACATCTCGCGTGATAATGAGGATGGGGTTGTCTGCGAAGGACCGTTTGGGCCCGGAGCATAATTCACAGCCTGGCCATTGGCCCCAGATGGGTTGTCTCCCGACGGCTGGTACTGCTGGTTCATGTTCATCGGGTCGCTGTCTCCATCGTCCATGTCCAGCGGAGTGGCGAGAGCGCTATGTGGTGCAGTTTCGGGTGTTCCATCGGTGCCCAAATCCATAGTCATATCGGTAGTATTTGTATTGAGAGGGCTCGGGAACGCGTTGGCCATTGAAGTCTGAGCATACATGCCCATGCCTGATGTTGTAGGCATGGTGGGGACCGGCATGCCGGAGTAATTTGGTGGCATCATCGAGCGCATCATGTCGGGTGAAAAGGTGGTGAAAGCGTTCGTCGGCGACATCTGCAGTGCGTCCTGGGCCGAGTATGCATCCATGGAACCCGGCACAGATATGTTCCCAGGTACATTGTTGCCCATGGCCCCGACGTTATTGGACATGGCACTGTCCATGCCGTTGCCCATCGGGCTACCCATGAAGTCGCCATTCATTGCAGGGTTCTGGAAAGGATAGTTGAGCATCTGGTTATCGTCGGCGCCGAATTCCATCATGGATACTCTTCTGCTGGAGCTTCCGTTCTGACCACTCTGGTTCGAGGGCATATATGACTGGGTTATACTGCGACGACGTTGAAGTTCATGATGGTTGTCCCGAATGATGTCGTCGAGAGAATCGCCGTTGCTGCCGCCTCTGCCGCCACCGCCACCGCTTATCATGGACATACCGTGACCTTGGTTCATCTGCTGGTAGCCGTGGCTGTGGCCGCCGGTCTGACCCGCGCCCTGCATCTGACGCTGCTGCGACTGTTGTGACATCTGTCGCTGTAGCTCCTGGGGAGTAAGCAGTGGGTAGAAAGCCTCCATGGCGAGCGCATCGGTCTCGGAGAGACTCTCTCGTCAAATGAGGGTCCAAGGTTGTCGGTCGATTTTGGTGGTGTCAAAAGTCGTTTAGGTTGGTTTGGCGGTTCAGCCGTCCAGCTTGTACTTTTCTCTCCCGAGGCGCCGGCTTAAATGGTGCCACCTGTGCATCCGGTCGGGGATGTATTTTCGCGTCGCGGCCCTCGATTTTTCACACGGGAATCTGTAGGACTGTTGAGTAATGTGGTTATGAGGGTAGCCTGGAGAAAGAAAATGTTGTTTGCCGTGGCAAAAGCAGGGCGGGCAATTAAAATTCGTTCCGGTACGAGTATCGCGGTGTGTCAGGAACTCCGATTCGGTCCAGGGCAAAATGGAGCGGCGCGGTTGTCGAATGGGCGAGGGAAGATAGAATGGCTTCGGCGGATGGTTTCGTGGGATTATGTCGAGTGACGGGCGAAGGGGTTTGTCGGTCGGAGCTGGGAGTTGGTAGACAGCCGTGGTAGGACCCAAATTGGGTTTGTTGCGGGGAGGAGAAGATGGAGATGTTGATGGTCCGGTGGTTGTGGCCGGTGGTATTTGCAGGCGCAGGCGGAAAGGAGGGGAGGGGAAGAAGAATTGGGGGCGCGAATGGCCTTGGACCGCCCGTTGTAATGCCCCCCAAAGGTTTGTGTATTGGTGGCGTGTGTGTACAGTGTGTGTGTGTGTGTGTGTGTGTGTGTGTGTGTGTGGCGTGGGTGTGGGTGTGGGTGTACAATGATGTGCCGCAGTGCCTTTGCCTTGGCCTGATGTACCTTCTATGCAGTCCCGTCCCTGGGAGTGAAGGTTTCTGGCGCTGCTGCTGTCTCGCAGTTGTGGACGCTTTATTTTGTTTCTCTTATCTTCTCGTTTCTCCTTGGCTTCGGGGCCGACCAGGAGGGATGGATGGGGAAGAGCATCGGCGGGAGCGGAATTGAGAGACACGAGAGCAATGAAGGAAACGAGAGAGAAAGAGACGGGGGGAAGAGTAGAGACCCGAAAGAGGAGCTTGGGCTGTAACGTGCTGTGGTGCGGTGTGCTGTGCAAATCGAGTAGTCACGCAGTTGGCGTGCTTGCAGGGACAGGGGAAGACGGAGAGGCCAGGCCTGCCCGGTTGTGTTTTCTCCGGCATCCAACCAATACAGAAGAGTATCTTTTGGGTCTTTTCTTTTCGATGACCGATTCTTCATTTCCTGCCCTTCTTACTTTTTTGAACTTTGGTGTTCAAATTGGAACTATCGAAGCATGTAATGTAGTGTACACCACCCATTGGAACCAGGTATGTACCTTGGTAGTGTGATTAGGTACCTAGGCACTTCCGCCGCTTCGTTCAACGAGCTGGATTGAATTTCCAACCTGCCCACGGGAACCAGGGTCAACAGATGAGACCAAGCGCGCCAGGAAAAGCGCGGTTGTCACTACTCACTACACCAAGTACGTGTATACCAGATAGAGCCAGACTGCCCGACGGACGGGTAGCTGCATGGGTCTCTGCCCTCGTCCTGACCTCGCCTAGTCTTGCCGCGCCGCCGATACTGTACATTGCACTAGGTATCTGGCGATAGACGATCCCGGGTAGTTGGAATAGCGTACTCGGTCGGTACTGTCCAGGCGGTACGGTACGTACGGTACGTTTGGGAGAAAGTCCACAAGAGGCCACGAAGGGTATCCGCAATGGCGAGCATAGGGTAACTACCTACACTAAGTATTGGGATGAAGCAAGGGTCGAACACCCGGGGTGGGGGGAGGGGCTGAGAGGTTCCTCGACCGTCACACCTGCGATGGCATCTTCCGGTAGAGGCCGGCGTCGAGAGTTGGTGCCGTCAGGCTTGTGAGGTGAGATGGGAACAGGCCTAGCGTGATAAGAGATTGGTACATGTCCAGCAGCCCAGGCGAGGAATGATCAAGCGTGTATCTTGAGGGAGACGAGTGTGTTGGGCGGCCGTCGTCTGCTGTCGAAGGCGATGCGTGCTCCAGCTTGGCTTGGTACACTCCATCTATATGCCGACTGCAGGGCGCGGGACGCACAAGCGTTTCTGAAGAATTCGTGCAGCTAGCTAGCTATCCGTACCTCGACAAATGCTGTGGAATGGATGGTGGTGTTCCGAGACCCCGGTGTACATGTCTAAACCAAGGTACCCAGCATGGGGGCGGGATGATGACGGCATTGGCTCCAGATACTTGATAGGACTTGGTTCTCTATTGTGGTCCTCGCCTGCTGAACAGTGCCTAAAAGTACCTACCGTAGGATGGGGTCAACCCACCCGGGCAGGAGACCCAGTGTCCCACTTTGTAATGTTCTCCATTTTGAATGGAGGAACTTGCCGACCAGCGATCAACCAGGGGTGCCAATGAAATGGGGTAGGTGGACACGTACAGGTGCATACCCATCTAACGAGGGCCGGTATACCTACATACCTACCTACCTGGGTATATTTACCATAGTCGGGTATGTAGGTAGGTAGGATATCCAACGCCAACCCGCTCTACTGTTGCCGTTGTGTATGAGGAATCATACAAAGACGGACAGGCGTCTGCCAATGTGTGCCGGGATTGGCCTATGCCTGGCCTAGGCCTTTTCTGGACTTTGACGAGGTAAGGGCAAGTTAAAAGGACGATGCCTAAGCAAGTCAACAGCAAATCGACTGACATCAACGGCCGCGGCAAGGGTATGTCTCCAAACAAGAGTTTTGAGTAAACGCGAGCCTAGCTTTCGGCTCCAGGTGAGCGGTGCCTATGCCGATGCCGATGCCGTTACCGATGCCGATGCGATGCGGGGGCGGGCGCGGATGCGGTCCGGGTGGCAATCAATGCATTGGTCCGCTTGAATCGATCCCGGCGTCTACGCCAAATAAAATCACTGGCGACGCCGACTGCTTCATAACCGTTCGGTTGGATACATAGACGTATGTGTAGGTAGGTAGGCAGAACACGACCTTATCCTGCGAAATGCCGGGCCTGCACGGTCAGTGAGGCTTACCTGATACTAGGACAAGGGTCGTGGGCTGACAAAGTTAGGGAGCTACCTAATTAGGTAACTTTACGGAGTAACTAGGTAGTTCAGCACAATGAATGTCGTCATACCTTCCAAACTCCAGACGGCCCCCTAAACCGTCCAACACACAAAGTTGCTGCAGACTATGCTGGTACCAAGGGGAGCTCCGGCACCACACTACGCTCACTCCCACCACGGCTGCAACATCCAAGCTAGGGACACAAGAACGAACCGCCAGTCTCATCCTAACTCTCGCCACCAACCGGTCTTTCACGCGCCGACGCCAACATACGGCGGGAATTCTTCCCATGGGACGTGGTCGACTTACCCACCCCACCTCCTCCTCATCCATCCTCCTCGCCCCTTTCCTCCTCCCTTGCATTAACCTCGGAACACCGCAGTTCTACATACGATTGCTGGATATGGATACAGCGCGATCGCAATCCCTCAACCCGATTCTCATCGGTCCTCCTTGGCTGCAAGCGCCGTTTTCCTTCATAGCCGCGACAGGTACACACAGTAGGCCACATACCTGTACCCAAGCACACGGTGACAAGAAACAGCGCTACTTGTCAAATCGAGCCAACTTTTTCATCAGCGAGAAACCCCATGAATTCTGCAGACCTTGTAAAAGAAACAGAGAAATCATTTGGAAAAGCTATTGAAGTATATTTTAATGAATTTTCACTTCATTTTTATTACACTTCGATTTATAGTGGGAAGGCATGACCTAGACTGCAACTCCCCTCTGAGAAAAAACGGCGCTCTTTTTTGTCACCCGAGTGCCAAGCGGTTCGAAGCCCCAGCGTTGACTCTGAACACAAAGGGCCAATGCGGCATGGCATGGCATTTCGTGACATGGCATGGCCGTCGACTGATTGTGCCCCACCATTCTGCCCCCACCGATCCTATTCCACACAAACCGATCTGTCTGTTGTCCTTCAGCTGGGCTGATCGCTTACATGGTAACGATCTGACTCGCAGCAGCCTCGACAGCCTTTCGTCTCAGTCGCCTTGCCTGTCTCCAAGCTTGTAGTTATTATGTACCGTTATCTGTATTCCGTCTTCCCTTTAGTATAGAGTAATTACTACCTTTTTCTGCCTCACCAAAGCCAACAGCCATCAGCAACCCACTAAACAAATGGAAGCTAATGCCGTACGTGCGCGCACACATAAGAACACACACACACACATACACACATACACACGTACACACATACACACGTACCTATACACACCACCATCACCGTACGCGCTCTATGGTGTATGGCCCTACGCCTTTCTATGTGCTCACCACTCTGTAGGCCATCAGCCATCTGCTGCCATGTGATGAGCCTTCGACGAGCCGGATGAAGCAAGGATCGACAAAGCATAATCTGCAAAATGTGGTATCCGCCAGACGGCCCCCTTGCACCGATTTAGGCCATCAAAGATGTGTCTCTCTCTAATAACCCTAGTCTTGTTATCAGTCATGTGTGAAAGAGCTTCGATCCCAGCAGGCATTGTCCCAGCCTACAGCCTTTTTCCCCCCCCCCTTCCTACGAGGCCAACTGGAAACGGAACAAGAGCAGTTCCAGTTCGTGTCACTCGGCGTGCACATATGGACGTGCATTGTGCCAGCACCATGAACTTCCTGCGTATGTTGACGGCGCGGCTTTTCCAGACCAGGGACAGGGAAAGCAAGCCTTGGCATGTGCTCTCTGTGAGGCAGCCTCGCTTCTGCTGCTGCGCGTGACCCTAAAGCGTAAGGCCTCGCCGTGTAAGGATTGAAAAGTCCATAGCGCTTTTGGCACAACAGCCGATATCCATCAACAAGGGGGGGTGGAAACCAACGCAACCATCAGATAGGTGACCATGTCCAGGATCGCATTCTTGCGCCTGTGCCTGTGGCAATGCTTACATACCTGGTAAGCCAGTTCAAGACATCGACAGCGGTAAGGGCAACCACGATGGCGGGAAACAACCACAAAGCCTCTTCTTCAGCCCTCACTAGCCCCCCCTTGGGTTCACAGCGTCAGGACAGTCGAGACACCTGCCAGACCGGACAGCTGGGCCGATCGGTTGAGAAGAAAGAAGGAACGAGCAAACTGTCGCTGGGTGGCGTTACCATCTCGTCAAGTCAAGGCAGGACTCGGGAGATGGAGTCCCCCCCACCTCGTCACTCCATCCCCCTCCCCCCCCCCTGCCTTGGAATGGCATACAGGCAACATGGCAATTCCGTTTGCCCATGTTTCAATCTGCCTTCTTTTTTCTTCTTTAATCCCCCGTTGCCGTGGTCGTCTTTTTATAAGACCCTTTGCCAACCAATCACCCTCACAACAATCGACCCGACTTCACTAGCCGCCAGCTTGGCCATTCAACCAGCGGCCACCAGGAACGCTGCCGCTCACTCAGGACGCGTCCTCTCTCTCCGAACATCTCTGCCCCCTACCCTAATCTCCCGATTTTCAGCCCGGTCCATAATAACTCCTCCGTAACCCTCCGGCAGCAAGTTCGCCGCCCGCGCGATGTGACGCAGAGTTGTGCCCGGACTGGCTCTGCCAACTGTCTGGTAGTCTGAACAGAATAAACTCGTACCTGCCTAAGATGACCAAGGTGAGGCCGGCTTTGCGGGGTGGTCATGAATACCAAAAGGCTGAAATGGTCCGTTTTCTTCCGTGATGTGAGATAGGGCGGCACGACGAGCTGGCAGCCGCCGCCAGCCAGCCTCTCCCACCGGACAGGCGCCTCGTTTCTCAGTTCGGCCTCACATTCCTCAACACACCATAAGCACCTCCAAGAAAGGGCCATTCCAGACAGCGAAGTTCGCTTTGGATCCGATCAGACACGGCTCCCAGTGTGGTCCGGTTCATGGAGTTGGGAAGTCTTCTCAATAGCTTGGCAGGTCGTGGCATGTGTCCTGTTTCCCGTAGGTATGTTCATGTATATCGGCTATTATGGAGTAGTTTACTCGGAAGGGGTCGCCGTGGATTTTGGCCCCTGTGAATGCCTTCATTTATCACACTACGTACATCGTCTATCCTTCATGAAGCTCCCTGGTTGACTACACTTCTACGCCTGTCTTTTTTCTCTCCCGTTGTATAGTACAATTATGTAGATGGACAAAGAATCATGGCATCGGCAACGCCAGAGGCCGATACCTGGCTTCCGACACAGACCATTGGCTCAGGTCGTCGGCTCGGGGCATAGCTCATCAGCAATAATCCCGACTGCGCGACACCTCTCTCACAAGCATGTCTCATGTTCAAGAGATATATCATATCTGCGTAGATTTCTATCTGCAAAAGCAACCACTCCATTATATCATCATACGATATCACTACTTTGGCGCCAGCGAGGAGAGAACCGATGGCGAGTGAAGAAGATGGCCGAAACGGCCTTCTCGCTGCCCAAACCCACCTCCTCCACTCATCTCCCCTTCCCAGCCGCCTAGCTTCGCTCAAGCTGGCTGGCACTTGGCTCGAACGAGGCAGCTATCCAAGTTTGGGACGACTGTTCTGGTGCGTCATGGTGACTTTTTTTCTCGTCTCGGTGCCTATGGTATCATCGACTATCCCCCTCCTCTAATACAACACCCTCGTCACGTCACCCCGTTGGGTGTCGGTTCTCATTTTGAAGTTCTTCCAACCTGTTGCTCCACACTCAAGAAAAGTACGCCGTGATTGCTCGTTGAGATTCGGGCGAGAACTGCTGCAGGAGTGGCGTGGGGTCCACACCCGCCTGGGACAGCAAGGCCTTGATGGCGCCTACCACACGGCTTGCGGTTTGCCCTTGGAGAGTATCTGCCTCCAGTGCCTGGGCGGTGAGCACGAAAACCTTGCCCGCCTGGTTTACGACAGCTGGGTGTTGCCTGGGTGTCGCATGTCAGCAATGATGCATGGGTTGGCCATGGGGACGTTCACTCACTTGTCAATCAGCTCTGCCAGGTAAGCGTATGCGTAAGGCGCCGCCTCCTCGTCGTTCGTCACCGGGAGTGTCTCGATCCACTGAGCAACGACGTTGTTGGGGTCCTGCACTGAACCAGCATTATAATGGAGGATCTTGGCAATGGCGGCACATGCGTTCTCGGTCGCGTACACATTGTCCTCGCTCCGCGCATCGGGTACTTGCGTGACTTGGAAGAGGAAAGGCAGGGCGCCGCCCAGGAACTGAGCCCAGGGAAGGCCACCACGGTGCGCGGCCACACCAATGCCGTAAGCAGCAGCTTGTCGAATGGCGGGCGAAGAGTCTCTGCAGCCGTCTACCAGAGGCTGTGTGATGAGATTAGCGTACTTTTGGCTCTCGGGGCCACAGTACTCGAGGACATCATCCATGATGCAGAGACCCCACTGGCGCTGTGTAGGGTCGTCCGACTTCAGGAAACCCTCGTACGTGGGGAGCAGACGCTCCCAAGACGGGAGGAAGGCGGCGCCGTGATTCTTGAAGATAGCATGGAAGGCCTTGTTCATGTCGGACAAGAGTGTCTGATCGTCCTCGATGGCCAACAAGACATCGTCAGCCTCGTCTTCCGCATCCTCGGCCGCGACGCCCTCCTTGTCCTCGAGACGCTGAGCCACGCGGTCTTTGTAGTCCTCGATAGCAGAGTGAACCGAATCGATGAAGCGGGAGAGGTGCTCGACCGAAAGGCACTCCTTGCCAACGACTTCTACGGACTCGTAGAAGCACTGATACATCTCGGCGAGGGTGTCAATGGCTGGCTCAGCCGTCAAGACCTCGAGAAGCTTGTCAACGGTCGCCGCCCATAGTCCGTTGAGCTCGTTCGAAGGGCTTCCGTAAGTCTTCTTGTACGAGCTGAGGAGCTGCGGTACCAACTTGGCCGAGGTGAACCTGACGGGGTCGTGGAAGAAGAAGGCCAACCCAGGAAGAGCAATCTTCTCCATGATCTCAGCCACGTAGGGAGCAAAGCTGCCCTCAAGTACCTGAGCGTAGACTACCAGGAGCTCAATGGCCATGTTCTTGTCCTCCATGGTGCTAGTTCGAATGCCAATCATCTTGCCTTTGAGAGGGACGAGTTCCCAGCCGTCCTCCTGCTGGATCTGCTCGACCTGGTCATCGTCGTCGAGAAGCTGAATGTCAGCCTTGGCGCTGGCGAGCTCAAGAAGAGGGGGCATGACGTTGGGTAGGAAGGGGAGGAACTCCTGGCCAAGCACTCTGCACATGCGGCCCCAGCAGTGCATCAGGTACTGAGCCTGCGGGTCGTCGGGGTCCGTAATGTTCTGCTGGATGGAGGCAAGGAGCTGGACGAGAGTCATGGCATCTTGGCCGAGTCTCTCCTTTCCGACTGCCAAAGCAATCAGAGTGGCACACTCCATTGCCTTGGCGCGGAGAAGGCGGAATTCCTTGTCGTTCTCCCTCTGCAGAACACTGACCAACAGAGGCATCAGAGTGTCGTAATACTTTGAGAACGCAGCCTCGGCAGCGTCAGCAATGGTTGCAATGGTCGACAGGGCCTGCTCCTGGACATAGCGCTTCTCGTTCTGCAAGAGCTGGAAGAGGTGAGAAAGCAGCTCGTCGAGGTAGGGTTCCAAGATGGACTTCTCGGCCTCCTCGCAAAAGTTGACCAGGGCAGCAGCCGCGTGCGACTTGACGCGAGCCTCTGGAGACTCGAGAACGGGAATGATGGCCTTGAGCACGCGGTCGTAGTAGTCGGTCTGCATCTTGGGCGCAAAGTCGGTGCTCATCTGGCCGAGCGCGTTGCATCCAGCCCAGCGCACACGAGGGTGCGGGTCCTTCAAGGCAGGGACAACGAGGTCGAGGACTTGACTGAGCTCACCAATCATCAGCTCCCGGCAGCCCTCCGAAATGGCAGAGATGGCCATGAGGGCCGCGTGCCTGTCCCTCCAGGCCATGGAAGTCATCATGCGGGGCAGCCAGTTGAAGGTCGGGGCCAGAATGGTTTGGCCACCAAGCTTGTTGGCGAGACGATCCATGCACTGCTCTCCAGCAACGTGGTTCTGGTCGCTTTCTTCCTGGTCAAGCTGGATGCGGGTCAATATTCATACCGCCGTCGCGCAGAGCAAGGGCAAAGAAACCACTCACGTCGTCAGACGCCAGCCATTCAGCGGCATCGTCGTCGTCCTCGCCAAGATCAGTCATGAGACTGAGACACTGGGTGATCATATCGTTGGTATAGGTGGCATCCTTCCGGCACACTGAAGGCGCGTAGTCGGCGAAAGTAGCCATCAACTCGAGCGCGTTCTGGCGGCAGAGGTTGTCGAGTTCCTTGTCCTGGATCACGGACACGCTGAACTGGACAAGGTTGTGGAAAAGGGGCTTGAACATCTTGGGCGCCGTCTCGGCCATATCGATGAGGGCGACAAGGGCGCTGCTGAGGTCCTCGGAATCGTGGGTGTCCTTGATTGGGGGCAGGATGTTGAGGACGTCGGGAATCAGAGGGTAGTACTTGGGCTGCACCTTCTTTCCCAAGCTCCTAAAGAAGGCTGCAAAGGCCTCCATGGCGGCCAGTCGCACCTAGTTGCAAGTCAGGCGGCTTGAAGCTAGACGAGAGGGCTGTGTCGGGGTTATCCTACCTGCACGGAATCATCCTTGAAGCCCTTCTGGAAGGCTTGAATCACGGTGTCCTCGTGCTGCTTCTCGATAATCCCGGGAGTGGTGGCGAAGACACGGAAAGCAGTCTCGCGCTTCTCGGCGTCGGGGGCGATGCTGAGCTGGAAAAGACCGCCCAGAAGCTCGGGCCAGGAATCATCTGCCATGGTGTCAGGCTCAAGTTTCCAGGAAAGGGAGCGAGGTGGGATGTGGACAGATTGGCGACGTACTATTCTCAGTGTATTGTCTGGCGACCTCGGCGACGGCGTCACTGATTTTATTCCGCACGGCACGCTGGAAATCGCCGCCGAGGCTCTCGAGAAGCTTCTGGCGAATGGCAGCAGCCTGTTCCTGGGACAAGGACAGGAACATGTCGACAAGCTCACCGCGGTCATTCTTGCGGCTCTTGGAGGCGATTCTGCGGAAGATAACGGCGGCAAAGGATCGTATCTGAAAGGCGGTATGACGGTGGTCAGTGGCAGGTCACAAAACTAAGGAAGATGAGGAGGGACAGGCCAAGGACGGGGGAGGGGGGCTGGAAGGTTGAAGTGAAGGACAGGGCAAAGAAACATACCGAAGCATCGGAGGCAACTTGAACCTGCTCGGCTAGGCCCATCAACAAAACCTCGGGCCTGTTGGCGGTCCAGTTGTTCTGAAGGTGTTCTTCGGCCTGGGTTCGGACGGAGTTGTCTGGGGACTGCAGAGCTTGCAGCAGCTGGGACAGCTCTGCATGGACATCTGGAGGAAGGACAGACATGATTGCGACTGAGACGGTGTGTCGGTCGTGGTCAAGTCGAGGGTTTTGCGGTTTTTGTTGTAATTACCAGCCCCAAGACAGCCGGGGCGGTGGGAGGTTGTCGGGAGCGCGAAAGAAGGTTGCGTTGAGGTAGGGTGACGTGGGGAGAGGCGGATAAGTGTCGGCGTGTTGTGTTCTGAGGGGTACTTTTTTACCCTTTTCGGTAGCCCCAAATGTCTTTCAGACCTTGGTGCGCCAAAGTAAGCGAACGCGTGTCGGACGAGGATAGGGAGGAACGCGGGTATATGCAGTCTACTGGGAACAGCGACTGGTCGCAATGAGCATAATGTGCTTCGGCAAAGAGACGATGATGGCGACGGTTGTTGCAGAAGGAGAGGGAGAGGGAGGGAGGGGGGGAAAACAAAGGAACTTGCAGGAGTCAAAAAAGTGAGGCAGCAAGCCCACGATGGTGAGGGACTGTGGGGGGGTCTTGTCTTGTCATGGAGGGGGAAAGCAAAAAAATGACAATAATTTTGGTAGGTTTTTTGGCGGGGCTATTGGTGAAGGTGGGTTCTTACGTCCTGCCTGTCTGTCCACCCAAACGCTCTCTCTCACTCGTGGGCAGAGAGAACAATCATTCTGTGCTGCCAGCCTGCTACTGCACAGACAGAGCCAGGCTGGGGGGGGGGGCTCCAGCTGCCATGGTACCTGGGTACCTCAGGTAATTGGGCAGTCGGTCTACGGATACTACCTAATGTACCTACTTGGTAGGGGTTCAACGGGTCGTGCGTGTGCTTCTGCTGCTCCTGGCGGGCGTCTGAGATTGTTAGTCTCTTGGACTTTTGACTGGCTATCGTTGCATGTGAATATTCATCTCCACCGGCCTGCCTGCCTTGCTTGCCTCAGCTACTTGCTACCTTGAGATGGAGTGCGGGTATTTGGCCGTAGGCCGAATGGTCGCTGGCCGTATTTAACCACATTCAGCAGCAGAATCTACTACTACAGCTACACAGTAGGCCCACCTATAAAATCTTAATATACCTTAATTATACAGTACAAGGCAGGGATACACCGCCAGCTATTAGAGATTTATAAAAAAAGGCGCGTTTTTAGAGCTAATTTATATTTTTAGTACCTATAATATAATATAAAGTAAAACTTAATTAATTCTTAACTATAGCTGTAATTAATATACCTATTATAAGTACTACTATTACTACTACTACTACTACTAAAATTATAGTTATAATAGTAGCTACTACTACTAAAATTATAGCTATAAGAGGTACTATAGTTATAAGAAGTACTATAGTAGCTACTATTAATATAGTTAATACTATTATAGCTACTACTACTATTAATTTAAGAAAGGTAGTTAATTAATAATTATTTCTTAACTAGTAAATAGCTAGGGGGGTAGATTTATAATAAACTGCTACTACTAGGCCTTAAAGTTTACCTTTTTAACCTATACTATAGCTAACTTACTAACTTATACCTTTAGCGCTATAATCTCTCTATCCTACTATAAAAGTAGCTTTTTATAATAAGCAGTTAGTATAGTAGAAGGGCTAGCCTTACTTAATAGGGCTAGTGTTAAGGCTAGTGTTAATAATAGGGTATCTATAGCTTCTTATATAAAAGGTATTTACTACGTATTATTTAAGTTAATAGGCAGCTTATAGTTAGGGGTAGGTAGCTCTATTAACTATAGGTAGTTATAATAGTTATAGATAACGTTAGGATTAAGTTTAATAGTTTAGTTTTATAGCTAGATAAGGTTAGGCTATAAAACTACTAAAATTAGTAAAAAAATAAACTAGGATTTAGAGGAATATATACGTTAGTTTTATCTAACTACTAGTAGCAGTTAAGGTCGTCTTAAGTAAGCACTTTATTACTATTATAACTATAAAGGTAGTTAAGTAGCTTATAATAGTAGGGTATCCCCTACTGCTTTTAGAAGTTACTAGTATATTATAAAAGAAGACTTTTTTACTACTTAAAGGCCTTATAGGTAGGTATATACTACTTATAAAGTAAGTTAAGTGCTTAAAATAATACCTTATAAGTAAGGCCTTAAAGTATAAGATACTACTATATCTTCTACTACTAATAGCACTACTTAGCACTAAATTTAGCGTAGTATTTTTATAACCTTTTATTAACTATCTCTAATATCTTTTTATATAGGGTAAAAAGGTCTAATAAGTAATAGAGAAGGTATAACTTTAGCTTATAGTAGCTACTTTTAGTAAGTAAGGTAGCTTTAATACTATAGTTATAAAGCTTCTTTATTATAAAAGTAGTATACTATAAGTAGTAGTTAAGGTAAGTAGTTTAGAAGTACTAAATAATTACTAGGCTAGTTAGTAAAAATCTAAAATAAATAAATAGAATAACTTACTTTCTTAGTTAGTAAATTACTACTTTAGTAACTCCTACGCCTTCTAAAACGCAGCTTTAGTTATAGTGTAAATAACTACCCTCTAAGTAGTAAGAAGCCTATTAGGGTTATATAAAAAGACTACTTTATTAGTTATTATTATAGATATAGAAGGAGGGTTAGATATAATACTACTAGTTAACTTAGCCTAATAATAAACTGTAGTTATAATTTTACTACTATAAGCCTTAGCTAAATCTTCTAGTAGACTATTCCTTTTGTTATTATTACTATTATTAGTAGTAGCTAGCTTACCCTTAAGTAGTCTATCCTACTTTTTTTTAATATATAAAACTGCGTTTTTAAGTATATACTATATGTAGAGTTATTAGGCTGTATTTAGTAGTACTAACTTAGCTGCGTTCTTAAGGGCTTTATTAAAGTTAGTAATAATAATAGTAGGTAGAAGTATTTACTCTTTTTTAAGTAGAGATTTTATCTATAAGAGGGCCTATTTAAAGGTATCTTTATCCTTATTAGATACTAAATAAAAACACGTATTAAAAGAGGTATATATAGTAGTAATACTAATAACTTAAAAAAGTAGTATTTAAAAGTAGTTAACCTTAGTAGAAAAAAGTTAGTAGTAGTAATATTAATAGTAGTAACTTTACTAGTAATAGTATACCTTATAGGTATTATCTATTATTAATAACCTAAAGTAATATTACTATAACTTAAGGTAGGACTAATACATCTAAAAAACACTACTTATTTTACTACTAGTCCTATAATATATAGTAAAATAGGGTATCTTATTACTTAACTTTAGTACGTTAATAAATAGTTAAGTAGAGGTAAAAAGGCTATATTTTTTATAGTAAAGCTTACACTAAAAGTTTCTAACGTCTTAGGTAGTAACTATAACTTTTTCTTACTTATAAAGCTAACTAGTAATATCTCTTAACTTTATCCTTACCTTTAATAACTACTTAACGCATTTTATTATGCTTACTTTTACTATTAGTATTAACTTAACCTCTACTTATATCTAGCTTAGGATTTAGAAGGTAGAAACGCCTATTAAATTACTTACTAAAATACTTTTATAGTTATAAGTATTATAGCTAAGCAGTACTTCCTATACCTATTCCTCTATTATAGCTATATAATAGATCTTACTAATAAAAAGGTAGTCTAACTACTTACTACTTATATCCCTTTTTTAGGCCCTACTTATAGGCTTACCTATATAGTTATAGAGTATATTAACCTACTAGCCCTTATTAGCCTATTACTTAATATAAAAAGTAATACCCTCTTATTAATACTACTAGCACACGCAGAGGTAACACTCTTTAAAGGTTAAGGCCTTAACTGTTAATATTGTTAGTATAGTAACTATTATATAGATTATAATTTCTAAAGTAAAAATTAATAGGTTTTAGAACACTATATATTATAGAGCTAGTTAATTAATACTAGTAATAAAAATAATAATAACGTAACTGTAGCAGCTAGCGCGTAGGGGTATCCTAGTATATAAACTAGATTTTGCTAGTAGCCCTATAAAAAAAAGATTATACTCTAGGGCAGCGGTATATATGCAAGGTTAGGCCCGTTGTGGCGGTGTGGCGAAGCGGCCGAATGTGGTTAAATACAGCCAGCGACCATTCGGCCTACGGCCAAATACCCGTAGTCCTTGAGATGAGGCACCGCCATCCCGACATGTCAATTTCGGCGTCTCGCTTTTGATGCAACGCGGGCAGATTGACTGCCTACTATTCCGTGGCTTCTAGGTTTTTCCCACCAGACGACTCCCGTCTCCAAAGGCGGAGATGAATCCGATTGTGTCGCATTTTCCCATTTCCGGCCCCGTGTCACCACAGTCTGCATGCGTCGTCTCCTCTGTTGCCAAGTCCACCGGCCGTTGGGTTGGACGGCAGGTAGCGACATGTCAGACTTGTACAGGACCATACCGTAGCAACACAGACGCCAAGCATCAAGAGGCAGTCGACATCAAGTCAAATTAGGTCATTCCGTCTGTCGAATAACAATAGACTAGCAACGCAGGGGAGGGGGCGATGAGATGAGGAAACACGCAAAGAATGAAAAATGAAAGAGAGAGGGGGGAAATGCCATCAATAAGAAAACTCAATGACAAGCTACACCATGCAACGATACTAATGCATGAAGCCGAGAGGCTCACATTGGACAAGGAACCTCCCTATCAGAGATCCCTTGCAGTCCCGTCCAAGCTCCCAGCCCTAGGCACTGGACATGTTCAATTCTCCCTGAAGCCAATTCCCGGACAACCCTTTTTGTTGCTTCTCTCATTCAACCTTGTACGTCTGTCCGTATCCCCGAGATTGAGCCGCGATGCTCAAGCTAGAACCATCCAAAGAACCAAGGGGCAGACAGCCCAATCGGCAGGACGGAACCACCAAGCAGCAGACTTCCACTTGGCCCAGTGCGAAGCATGCAACAACGCCTGCTTCGAGTTGGGTCCAGCGTATCCGTTCTGCTGGTTAGGTAGCTTCAGGGCACCACATATAGGGGCCCGGCATGGTACATGGCATAGTAGGTACTCACAACGAGGCAATGAGACAGCGGCATCATCTGTGTTTCAAGGTATTTAGGCGAGGATACGTAGAGCAGTCAAAAGCGTGCATGCAGGTGGTAGCTGCCGGTCAACGGCGAGGCGTCGATCAGGACGGAAATCTTCAGTACCTGAGTACCTAAGGTAATTGGACATAGGTTACCGTAGTCTGTAGGCACCTAAGTGTGCTACTTACCTAGATGTACATTTATACAGTATATGCACCAAAGAATATACTTGCAGTCAGTGGGGAGGAGGGGCACCGAACGCCGGTGCACCAACGCTCGGGAATAATGGGGATAGCAGAGGAGAAGAAGCCAATCACGGCTCAGGACTGTCCACTGAGGGGTAGTTATCATAGGTACTGGGTTACAGGGGTAAGTTAATTACCCCTATGATGTTGCGCGCTATGGATGACATAATCAGGATACATCTTCTATGCCTTTCCATTGCTATCTATCATACACTCTTTAAGTATAAAAGGTCTATATACTCCCTAATCTATTTAGCACTTTAGGCTTTTAGATAGTAGTAGTAAGAGTAATAAGGATGCTAATAGGGATACTAATAGTAATAGTATGGGATAGTAATAGTGATGGTGATGGTAATAGTGATGGTGATAGTTATAGAGGGATATTCACTAAGAGTTACTTTATAATAGGTTGGCAGAAGTACCTTGTGTGTGAGCTATACCCAAAATAGTAGAGGGGTGAGCATTAGATACCTTACAGGGGTATTTAATTTCGGCCTGTAACCAAAGTAGGTACCTGCTATGTAGGTAAGGCAAGGTAACATACGTGCCGGCATATCCCTGGATTGTCGAAGAACCTGTCTGTCCGTCATTCCCAGGACCCCCTCGCCTTACAATTCAGCAACATGTCAGCGTCCGAAGTGGCCCGGTGCAGTGCCTCCGGAGCGAGCAGCCGCAGCCCTCAAGGTGATGCTCAGCACCTGCGGGCAACTTGGCTTGTGCTAGCAGGCTTCCACCCCTCATTCACTTACCTACCTAGGTAGGTACCTAGGTAGGTATCTACCAGTTAGATAGCTAGGTACCCTATGGTGGCTTTTCCCCCTCCCTCACCCCCCCCCCAATCGCTCCCAACCGTGTTTGATGTTGTTTGTCTCGTTGAAGCACTCGCTCTACACAGACAACTTATTCAACCCCATTTCATCTCTCTGTTCCTTCATCCGAGCATCGAGACATCCAGTCGTTCTAGCTTTTTTCTTTCGTCCACACGAATCGAAATAGCAACAGGCCAATTACAACATTGCCTCGCAGTACACCGAACTCTTCAAAGCGCATGTCACATTTGCATTTCCTGTCGCGGTCACTTGTCGGGACCCATCAGATCATCGTAGCCCCTCAATTGCGATCCATAGCTCTTCCGTCTACGTAAGGCGGTGCAGCAGCCGGGCGCAATCAACCGACTGTCGGCCCCTTCTCCCTCAACGCCTCGCCCGATATCTAATCCACTTAGCCACCAATACACAGACGACCGAAGTGATACAATAAAGCAAATGCCGAACCCAAAAGCCATATATGATTGAACGACCGTAAAAGCTGTTATTATAACTAGTTCAGCAAGAGATCACAGGCGCAGGAGCAACGCACCAAACGTCATTACCGCCAAACAAACAAAAAAAGGCTCCGCCTCTACTCATCCTTATCCTGCCTTGCCAGACCGCTCCGGAAGACAACAGTCACGGAACGAACGAAACGACCCTGCGTGAAAAGAGCGATGGATGCAACAGCGGCGTCCGGTTCGCATAACGATGAGGCTATCGCCACTTCGCCTCCTGCAGTCCCCCAGCGAACCCCCTCTCAGACAAGCCTGCACAAGGCAACCCACGTCCACGCTCATCGCCAGAGCTTTGCCGAGAACCTGAGGAACGCTCCTGGCTCGCCTCGCGCCCAGCGTCACCCTTCCTTCACTCAAGCTGCCGTCCAAGAGCTACTCAACCATCCACCCGCTGCCAACAAGCACGCGGATCCGCGCTTCGCCGGCCGCGACTGGCGCGATATCTCTGTCAACGAGCTTGTCGCTCAGGATGACTTCAAGTGGGCCACGCTGGACACCAGCGTCGAGGAAGCATCGATGGTATGTGGACCAACATCTATGTCTCTTTCTGGAGGCCGTTTCTGACATCCCACCAGACGCTGGTCAAGCACAGCCCATCCAACGTTGTCCTCATTCGACAAGACGACTCGGCCAAAACCGCCATATCCACCTTCGACTACAACGACCTCAACACGTACCTTCTAATCGTCATTGGCCTGGCGAAGCCCGACGAGGAGCAGGTCCCGCTCTATGACGAGATCGTTAACAAGGCCCGGGATGGCGCCCGCATAGCCCTGCGCGATATCCAGCCCTTATGTCGCAAGGAGTCGCTTATCACTCTACCCTTCGACGAGACACTGGAACGGGCCATCGAAGTGTTTGGCAGCGGTATCCATCGCGTCCTGGTCACCAACCCCATGGGCGATGTGATCGGTATTCTCAGTCAGCTCAAGGCGATTGAGTTCTTCTGGAACGAAGGCATAAATTTTCCTGCCATTGACAGATTGTATCCCGCAACCTTGAGAGATCTCGGTATCGGAACACAGCAAATCGTTGCTGTTAAGTAGGAGACCACCCCAGACTTTGCGCTACCACAACTAACGTTTCACAGCTCCGATAGCCTTTTGGGAGACGCGTTGGCACTGATGAACGCCGAGGGCCTCACGAGCGTCGCCGTTATCGACAACGGCCACAACGTCGTGGGGAATATTTCCACTGTGGATGTCAAGCACCTCACCAACGCCGCCGACGCGCCTCTTCTCAAGTCGTCCTGCATGCACTTCATTTCCGTCATTCTCAGCGAGCGCGGTGTCGAGCATGGCCGCGACTCATTCCCTGTCTTCTACGTCAACCCGTACTCGACATTGGCGCACACCGTCGCGAAGCTGGTGGCTACCCAGTCTCACCGCATGTGGGTAGTTGAATCGGCATCCCCATCCCCGTCCGCACCTGCGACTCCTTTGCTCGCCCCGACGACATCGAATATGCTGGTGCCGGGACCAGGCTCGGCACCGCAGTCGCCTCTTCCTACACAGACCCACGCCGCGGTGCCTGCGGCGGCCATGCCCGGCGCTCATCTCTCTGGTCGTTTGACTGCTGTGGTCTCGCTGACTGATATTCTCAACATGTTTGCAAAGTCGTCGGGACTGCGACCCTCGGACCCGGGCGAGCAGCGAGCGCGTCGTCGAAGGAGCTCGAGCAGCTCCATGCGTCCAAGCCTCGATTCGTCCCGGCCAAGCATCGACCTGCGTCGGTAAATGAGAGTTTGGCGTTACTGCTGAAGCGTCCCGGGAGCTTGGTTATGACTGGCGTTTGTGGATTCGTCGCATGGGGTTTAACGTTGACAAGAGCATGATTTGCCACATATGTTTATGCTTTTTTTTCTTTCTCTTCCCACTAGATAGATGGCCGGGACTTCACACTAAAGTCCAGATTAGGGAGGCCTTCGATCAATGCCACCCTATTCATACGTGTGATCCGTATCCGGGCCATCGTGCCGTTCATCCGTGACACTCACATGGGATGAAACTTCGTGACGTGCGTGCTCTTTGCGTGACATCGTAGCCATGCTGGTCGGTAAAAAGCATCTGCAAATCGCTCCTACCCATAACACTGGCTCTACGCATGACATAGGATCCAAAAACACAGAGGTCGTTAGTCAATCTCAGACGTACATTTAATGTGGGCGAGAAAGCGGGTTGTGAGCTCTGACAGTTTGTTAGGGAGAGCCTCGATAAAGGCTGACGGGTACGACTTTCGCCCAGGTAGCCGGGCTTTTGAATGATTCGAGGTACCAGTTTGCTGGATTTGCGACTTATGGGGCTGAAAGGCGATGTTTAGTCGTGGTTAAATGCACGAGTAACGAATTGCGACGTCAACCTAAGCCGTCCCAAGTGTAGGTGGTATCGATCATCTAACTCTTACCAGTCTTTCTCTGTCATATCGACTATGGCACATACCCTCCTCGGATCATATGGGGCAATCGTTCAATGAATCACCGTCATGGATTTGATTCAAAGTATGTACTCGACCCCTAGCCAATCATAGACAGACGTATGTACATGCCACGAACTGAGCTCTCACCCGTCAGATACACATAACCAGCTCAAACTCGACACCATTAGATCGATTGTTTATTGCTTCTCCCCAACTTAAATGGGAACGCCAGCGGCGTTGCAGGTGTTGGAAGCCCAGTCGAGAGCGGCCAAACTACAAAGGGAAGTATTAGTCGCCAAACCCTTCATCGAAAGGCACCATGTTAACAGTCTTCACTTACACGTCAGCAGCCTGGCAGGCACCCAGCACACAAGTAGTCACGGCGTTGTTGTACGCATTCGAACTATGTATGTCACCCCAGTTGTCAGTAGGAAGATCTTGATTCGAAATTTCTCGAGAAGACAGAATAACTCACGCGCAGAGGCAAGCAAAGTCAGTCTGTGAAGCGCAACCAGAGACAGGAAAGCTGTCGACGAAGCAGGGGCGCTAGGGGCACATAGTTTCTTGTTAGCTAAATGTGTCGTTTGCTCCACCTTTGACAGAGATGAGACGCGAGTCTCGAAAGAGAATGGAGACCATCGTACCGCACAGTCGGGGAGGACGGAGAGATCCTGAGCAGCAACGAGGCTGGCGAAGATGGCAACGGCGGTGACCTTGAACTGCATATTGGCCAGTAGACAAGATATTGATGATTTATCGGCGGCGACGTATAGTATGTCTTGATCCTGTTTTGGATGTATGAGCGGGTGTTGTGCAATCAAGGGAATCACTCACGACATCTAGGGAGGTTGTCAGGCTTATATAGACGCCTAGGTCACTCCTGCTTTACTACTTCCTCTTCATCCTTTGCTAGAAATTCACGGCATACAAAACCACTCTTGAAGTCCACTCAATCTTACGAGATACTACATGGCTGGGGTAGGCAGGTATCCCTTTACCCCGCAACGAATCTGTGCCTCCAACATCACTGCCTGTTTCGGTGTTCTCGATTCGAGCCGCCACTCCTATCTGGTCGTAAAGCAACCATGGTCACCTTCGTTCACATGAAGCCGAACGAACGGCGGAGAGAACAGAGAACAGAGAGCAGAGAAGGGCGGGGTCGAGGAGGTCTTGCGCCGAAACGGTTCATTGCGGTCTTCGAAAGCTACCCTAGACGGACGTGACAACCCCTAAGAACCTGTTTACTGTCGGTGACATTGCCAGATGGAGAATCGCGAAAGATCAGGAGGTTGGGTTGGTACAGGGATGTCGATCTAGGTAAGGTGATAGCCCCCCTACTTTGGCGATGGGGCTAGGAAATAGAAGAGGGTAAACTGACATGAACCCAGGCCGGGCACGCAAGGCATAATTCTCTTTTCCTGCCACAAGATGATGGATGGCATCTGACTTGTGATATTTTGAAATAGCAGACGAAAGAAATCCTGCAGCCCTTGTTTCGTTTGGTTCTACAAGTACCTTCCCCTATTAAATGGCAGGAACTTGCTCGAAAAAGCAAGGGAGGAGCTACCTACCCCCGAGGAGACGGCCAAGCTGACAGGTCAGGGAACAGTGCAGTGTAGTGGCCCTCTACTCTGGCCGCAAATTCGGCCGGTCATGAGGACAAATCGGGCCCCGACCTCTTCTTGCCCGATGTGACATGGACAGACAATCGACGAACTGCGGACAAACTTTGAAGAGAAAGAAGAGCTTGGGCAGGCGCTGAAAAGGGCTCAAACCGTGTAGAATCCAACCATGACAAGCCACATCCACATCACTCTTTTGCAATAGGTAGTGGTCGCCAACGACATTCAGGTACCGCGTGCTTGTCCTACTGTGAGCCTGGGTAAGGAGGTGGCCTTGGCTTCCAAGACCCGTCTGGGGAAGGCAGGCTCAAAATCCGGGGAATGCGGGGGAAGGATATAACAATCCAGAGGTGTGAGGTTGCAGTGCAGGAAGAGGGGTTCCTGCATCAGGGTGAGCTTCGGAGAATCAATAGGGCGGCATGTCTCACAAGTCGGCTTGCCGAGGCGGTACGTATGCTGGAGAAAAGCATATGACAACGAAAGTCTGTTTGTCAGTATTTCTCTCAGATGTCGCAGTGTTTGTTTGCATTACTCCAGATGGAAGATGTAAGCAAGATTCTCTCCGTCGACGAACGGGATTCCCCTTTCGGGTAACTAAGCAAGGTTTCAATCCGTCAAGATAGGCTCCCCGCACCGTCAGTTAAGTACCATTTGGGCACCCAGGGCCGTTATTAAGGCTAGGAGTGTTATGAAGGGGTGTGGTGTCGGTCAGAGCCTTGAGCGAGCGAAGAGCGGAGGAATATAGATAGGTAAATATTAACAATAAGCACCAGAGATCTTGTCTGTTTCTAATTTATATGGTGCAGCAATCAACGTATGTTTATTATATTGGCAAACGTGTTTATCTACTGAGTCTTCTACGACTTCCCAACTTGCTGAAAAGGGAAACAAACAGCAGGAAGAAGGGAGGTTGATCGTACCAAAAGCAAGCAGAGAAAAAGTATGAGTAGAAAAGATAACAAAGGTGAATTTGGGGGTCAAAAGTTCCGAAACCGAGAATCGAACTCGGGGCTATGCCTAACCTCCCAGGCAGATGAGAGGGCATCATGTTGGCCACTACACCATATCGGATTGATCACCAACGGATGTGGATAAAAGCTGGTGATTCACAAGCTTCTTACAGATCTAGCGATCGATTCGGTGTGGGGTTGTAGACGAGTTCTGTCGTGATTTGACAACATTTTGTCGGCATGTGGTTCCCAGTTCGTATGAATGAGTAAAATGTACTGCCTATTATTACCCTGCCTGCGCCATTCAGTGCGACAATAGATAAACACTGTATAATGACACTGTATCTCAAAACTTTCTCTCGGCGAGATCTCACTGGGTCATTTCCAGTTGCAAAACCATCCCATCACTTATGCTCATCAGCTATATCTACACTACAACGAAGCAAAACCTTTATCTGCACTCAAAACATAAATCCTGACGCTCTGTTTGATTCAAAGCTGAAATTCGAAAACGAGAGCAAAGGGAAGGACGGGGAACCCCCAAAAAGAGGGGGAAACTCAGTCATAATGGCCGCCACCGCCGCCGCATCCCAAGAGTTCACCGCCTTCTACCTTCAGCGGACGACCCAGGAGTTCGCCGAGGATCTCGACAAGGTCCGCGAGGCCGACGATTTCAAGACCGACTCGGTGCCCTTCCTTGTGCACGCCCTGCAGCAGGGCACTGCGCTGTACTCGGCCCGGGACCAGGAGCGCGTGGTCAAGCCTACCGCTGCTACCGCTGCCGCTGCCGCTGCCGTCACAGAGGATGAGGACGTGAAAATGACGGAGGCAGTGGCCGAAGAGATTGAAGAGGAGAAGGAGGCCAAGAGCGGCAAGAAGGAAAAGAAGGATAAGAGCAAGAAGAAGACGAAGAAGACGTCCGGCTGAGCTCCTCCAGGGCTTCGCCTACGGGGGCTCGCGGATCGAGGGCGGACTCTGGGCGGAGAGGTTTATGCTGTATTACCCGACGAGCATGGGCCTATATCGCGGACGCAGTGCATCGGGAAATTATCCACCTTAGGAGAAATCGTGAATTAGTCAGATAGGACTTGAGAAGCGATGCCGTAGGCATGACTTCACCCCTGCGACTCTTGAGACGAGGAACAATAGTCCAAGAGTTTTGCGCCTCCAATTCGTAGGAATCTATACACACGACAGGACGGGGCTTTAGAGAAGCTACCTGAAGTTGGGACTGCCCTCTACGAACAGGCCCCAGTCACATTCAGTCGCCAGCAACGATGGCGACTACATTGGACGGGCAGCTTGCCAATGGTGCATGAGCCAACAAAGGCAGCTTCATAGCTAGGAAGGGCCGTGGGCGAGGGCTGGGAAATAACCCCCCGGTAGAGTTGCCGGGACAGAAAGGTATATCTCTCGATGGAGCAGAAACAAAGCACGTCGCCAAATGTACATTCGTTGGTATAAGACACCGCGCAAAATCCCTCGACTCAACGCTCAATTTCGTGAAGCCGGGCATCTAGGGTAATCAATTGTCGTTAGACCTTCTACCAGTCGGTCAACCGTGTCATGAAGGTATCTCTAATAGTTAGTAATGTAAACAGCGTCCTTGATATGCGCCGGCAAATGCCATCTATCGCGCCCGTTCCCCAAGCTTCCATGACAGCGCTGTTGTCGTGTCTTTCCGTACACAAAAACATACGCACGTCACATCACATTGCCCGAGTTACCCACTAAAGTGAGCATATATCCAACGTGCTTGTTCAGGCACGCGGGTATGACAACCGTCCGGCCTCTTTGCGCACTGCCCAGCCCTTGATGGCCAGGACGATGATTTCCCAGGCCATCAGAAGTCCCACGAGACCCATGGTCACTGTATACATGAACATGGCATCCAGGTTGTAGTGCTCCATGCCCTCGATGGTGTCGCTAGCCTTTACGAACGTTAGTCCTGCCTGGGCAGAGTCAAGAGACTCGTCGGAACACAACTCACACTGGCCATGAAGATGATGCCTCCAGAGATCAGCCCAAAAGCAGCGAGGAGCTCGGTGGGAGGTCGGGAGGGCAGAACCGACTGGGGCGGCTTCAGGTACACGATGACATAGGTGAAGCCGCGCGCGAAGGAAGCGCCCGTCAAGAGATTGCCCCATTGCTTGTGGACCATGCTAGAAATCATCGAATGCTGTGTGTGCGAGCTCATCATAATTCCCAAGAGGAGTATAACCAGCGCCGGGATGGGGTTGATGGAGAAGTCGTACTGCTTCGGCGACTGGAGCGTCTCTTGTCCCTCTTCATCGTAGGGGCGCTCGGGTGTGATGGTAGCGGCGTCGATGACGGTTGTGTTTAGAAAATCTCGGATGCGACTCGACTCGATGAGCATGCCAATCTGGTATTCGTGTTAGTCAATGATTTATTGCGCAACACCACCGCCATCAGCAAACGTACCAGTCCACCTCCAATGAACAACACGGTGATAGAGATGTGTTCCAGGTCCTGCGAGCTATACTCTCCTCCCCAGTTCCCGAGATGCTCGAGAAAGATGTTGGTCGAACCGTAGACGAATATGAGGGCGCTCTCGACGAACTCGGCCGAGGGTCGCCATTTGCCGTCGGCGCGCTTCGGCCGAATATTCCACGCCTATCAGGGCAACAGTCAGCAAACCGGTTCCGAACACGGCCGGCAACGAGACGACAACTTACCCATCCCACTTCGCCGAAGCTGCCTGTCCATCGGCCGAGAGTCAACAAACCAAGCCAGAAGAAGATACCGCCCTTGATCCAATGCGCCAGGCCGCTGAATATGCCGTTGCCCTCCTGTGCCAAATTAGTCTCTGGGCCAATAACAGAAACATGGGGCGGTTTGTCACTTACGAAGAAACGCCCGTACGTCACAATGCCGAGACACAGCGCAACGGACCCTAGTGGCAGAATGATCCTATCGACAAAGTTGTAGACAAACAGCATACCCTTCCACACACGCGACGTAATCTTGCCCGCGATCTTGGCAACGATTGAGTTCGCTTTCTTGTCGTTGCTGCTGCTTGGTAAGGGGATGGACAGACTGTCCTCGAGATTGTCGTTATCCTCGACGTACTCTTTTCGGTGATCGTCCGAAATGCGCGGGGACACTTGGTTGGATGACGAAGAACGGGAGTGGCTCCGAAGCGATTCGGTGCAAGGCTCGGTACCCTGGCCACTGTCGTTAGAGAGGCGGTACGTGCCGGCGAATAGAGGTCCGTTCATGCGGTGGTGTTCGGCCATGGCGGCAGTAGATACGGGGATGAAGGACTGGTACTCGTACTTGTCGTACACCTGGGACTTTTCCCCCTTCAGTGCGCCGGCAACCCTTCCAAGGAGGCCGATCAGGACCTGCGCCGACACAATCCAGGTCACGAGCCAGCCCAGCTTGTGGTGCGCATTGTTGGGGTAGAGATCGGGAGTATTGGCATTGTAAACTATTCCTAAGAGAACCCCGAGAGCGTTCACGGCAAGGAAGATGAATTGGAACGCGAGCGTATATCTCGAGCGTGCAAGTGAGAGCATGACAGCTGCGAGTCGCGTGTAAGCCGGTGCAGCAATCCGGGCATTTAGGCAGACTTACCAACTGGCAGCACAAGGACCCAGGCGGACAACATGGCGCCAATGTGCGCGTACATGATTCCCGCATGATCTGTGAGCCCAAAGTATGTGGGCGGGTAGCTATTGGGATCAGACTTGGGTTCTCCGGTGATGTGGGACATGTCCATATCCATTTCCGCGACGCCGTCCTTGTGAACGTCGTGGGCAAGAACCAGTGGCACAAGGCCTAGGACCAAAGCTGTTGTAAACTGCTTGCTTATTGAGTTCATCAAGGACTGGTTCTCGACCGAAAGCTGCTAGAGAAGTATCAGACCACGATGTCGGGCTAGTTAGATGTCAAGAGTAGGGATTCGGGAGGCGACAGGGAAGATGCTCTAGAGTATGTGAAGTAAAGGAGGTAGGAAGGTGAGCTTCATGATACCTTGGGGTGAGCGAGGACCGGTTACATATGAATAACGGCAAGTGGAGGGCCGCTAGAGAAAAGACCGAAAGCCGGGCTGGAACCATCGACGAGCGAAGCGGAAGCCGAGAGAAGTCCTTTGCGACAAGACTCTTGGTGAGGTACAAAGCGACAGCGAGAGGGTACGCCGAGGATGGCGTCTTGTGGGAGTTTAAAGTCGGTCGGTAGACGGGCTCGAGATGACCGGTCCTTTGGGGCAGCCGGTGGATGCGTCAAGCAGCAAGTCAGCCACGATAGGTAGGTAGATTCGAGGAGGCCCCATGGCGTGTACCTCGAGGTAGGGTTCTGGAAAAGCAGCATGTCACTGCGAAGCAAGGCAAGGCCGCGAGAAGAGAGTAGCCGAGCTACGCTTTGGGCTGGCGGATAGGTATGCTGGTCGCGTGTAAGCGAAAGAGCCAACCAGAAGGGTGTTCAGTCCTTAATCCAGTCTCGACTCCGAGGGTTCCGGAGGCATCCACAAATCCAAAGAAAGAAAAGCCATCCAAGAAGACAGGGGGGGTGCAACAGTGACACTGCGTTAGTTGCACGTGGGACTGTTTGTTAACGAGAGCTTCATTGCTCAGGAGTCTCTCTGGCGCTTGAAGCTACAGCTACGTACGGTGCCTACTTGTATACTACCTTGGTCGCATCAGCGCTGCTGGACAGGTCGCGTGCAGGCTGGACTGTGTAATGTCACCGTGTTGACGTGGGCGATTCTGATATCAGTGACGCCATTGGACCCTGTCACACGAGGCGTAGTCTCCTGCAACGAGCAGGAGTCTGGAGGAAGAGAGGGCATTCGCGGTGAAGGTGCGGCGCAAACAGAGTTGGCACTGTACGGAGGACCCAGTATGTAGCCATATGTACCTTGCACCCACAGACAGGTCCAGGGAGGGCATCCAGGCATTTCCAAGCCAGCCAATGTTGGTGGAGGTACCCTTAGTCAAAGATTCTTACCACACTTCCTAGTCTACGTGGATCCCCCATAGCGTCCGTCCATGTGCTCCTTGTGCTTGCATCCGGGGCGCATTCTTGAGTCACACGGAGACGCGCGAGCCAGGGATTGGGGATGGTGTCATCCTTCCCTGCCTGGGTTTGAGGAGCCCAAGGACATGTGGTGTCTGCATCCTCCACACCTACACTACTAGTTTAGGTAGTTGATTGATGGGCGTGGTATGTAAGCGTGGACTCGTAGGGCAGAAGGTGGTTAGTAATTGCAAGTACCGACGCTGGACGGCGCTAGAAAGTGCCGCGAGCCGCTGTTCCGAGGCTCCGCCCGCCCAGTTGACTTCTCCAAGGGGGAGGGTTTCGCAACTTCAGCAGCTCCCTTTTGTAGCGGGTCTGTAACCCTTCCCCGCCGATTCCGATGCATCATGAACCGGCCATGACGGCTGCAGCATCGCCAGCTTCGCTCCCACTCCCGCGAAAGCTGCAATAACACTCCATTCGATGCAAGCAGGTCACGCGGCTTTGGGAGAGGTGGCATACGCAGTGAGCCTCCCCCAAGAAAGGGCCAAGAGAGTCCCGGGCAGCCAACTCAACCTGCACGAAGTGATCTGTAACCTGCGGCCGTCGAAAGGTGCGGTAGGCCTCTTGCTACTCTTACTCGGCGTGCGCCCTAGCAACCATTCGTAACTCAACACGACCAATCGACGGGTGGAATGGCATTAATAATACATGACGCACTGTTCTGTATAGTTACCGAAAAACAAATAAAGAAAAGTAACCGCAAGGCATGGGTGTAAATACTATGTACGACGTAAAACCCACACCGTCAAATGGGGAAGCAACACCCTTACCTCCGATCCGCCCATCAAGACCACGATCCCGCCTTCCTCTCCCTTGATCCACTTTGTGAGAAGTACCTCAAAGTACCTCTCTGTATGGCGCACCGCCAGAGGCATCTCTGTGGAAATAACCCATCTTTTCCCGCGGCCTGCCAAGGGCGCCCCCCCCCCCCCGGCCCCCGCCCCCGCCCCCCCCCCCGGCCCCCCCCCCCCCCCCCCCCCCCCCCCCCCCTGGAGTCATGTCAAAAAGTCCGACCCGCCCCGTTGAGCGTGGGAGCGTGACGCCGTCCAGCTAGGCGGTATGTTGGAAACGGGAGATGCCCGGATTCCGCTCATGTGCGTGTATAGGTCATTTAATATTTAATATCAAGACGTATTTCCCACTCGATCGCTGCAAGAACTCTTGTGACTACAAACTTAGCCTCGGCGGATCTGTCTGTCATCTTCTATCTCAGTTTGCATGCAAGCCCCAACGAGATTCCCGGACACAACGGCGTCTCGAGCCACGGCCGACTGATTGCTTTACACGTAGCCACCCTTTCCTGCGGCTAGGGTGACTGATGATTAGCATGCGGAAGCAGGCCGCGCGCCACGTTGCTGCCCATCTAGTCATTCTCTGGTATCTTGATAGAGTCCCTAGAAACACTGTGCTGGTGTCTGAGTAAAGCAGCCCCCTTGGTCCAAGTCCCGTCGCAACGCTGCAGTGTGTTGCACCTAGATACTATACCGGAAGCGGTGGGTGAGATTTGACATGTTTCCCGCAAGCCTGATTGACCACTCTTGCTATAAACATTGGAGAACCTGCGGTGTAGGTTGAACCGCCCTTGGCCAAGGAACCTGTAATTAGTGTACTATGTACTTATCTCGTTCGGGTTTCCGCTAGCTGCAGACCCCATTGGAGTTGGATATCCAAGGTGTTCGTACCACCGCTACCAAGCTTGAGTGGTACAGTTGCGCATCTTCCATGATGCCCGACATTTTTTCATAGTCAAACCAGTCAAACCAGTCCAATAACCCCAATATAGACGCCCCACTGTTACCCTCTTTGCCTCTCTGGCACGACTTATTATTGAACGTCATCCCGCACTTCGCTTCATCACAAGATTCACTCGTCCGAACCTTCCGGCGGCCTGGTATTAGTCCCTTGCCGTCCCCACCCAGACTTCTCAGCCCGATCTTACCAGGCCCATCATGCAATAATTAGACCCAGTCCGTTTACTCACGGTCCCGCCTGATCACCTACTGGTATTAACTTGTACGGAATTACTCTGCTGCTCCACAATCTTGGACATCCCGTCCCAGCGCGGGGGCGCCCGGCTTCTATGATACGACCCATTCCTCCTGATCCTATAGCCCCCCCCCCCCCGCCGCAGTGTGTTAGCTGTGCACGGTCAACCCATCGCTGGCAGGCCATACATCAACCCAGAGCACTCCCATCATCGGGCCCGAGGGCCTGGCCAAAGCCCGCTGTGACTGCTCAAACTCATATATTATAGACACTACAACGCTGATCGATCTTTCAGAGACCATCTGCCGTTGCTCTCGACTACCCTGTCCTCCTTCTTGAGTTTGGCTAGAATCTGTATGACTCCGCCGCAGGCCGGAACGTGGAGCTCCTCCGGGACGTCATGGTATATGACCTTGACAAGTTCCATGGGCGTCCACGCATTGGCAGGTCCTTCGATGTCTTCGCCCTGCCTCGTCGTCCGTAGCGTGCGGATGACCTGCTCTTCGCGAGCTTTCCGATGGTTGATGTACTCAAGAATCTTGGACGGGCCGTCCTCCACTGCTGGTCCGTGACCCGGATAAACCCTCCCTCTGAATAGGTGGCGCATCTTCTCAAGGCTGTCGAGGTAGGTGGCCAGGTCCTCAAACACAGCCGTCCCCTGGCCCAAGACGTTGTCCGCCGTGAACATGGCGTCCTCCTCTTCCAGGATGAAGGCCATGTGGTCCACGGTGTGGCCCGGGGTGAACACAGCCGTAAGGCTGGCTCCATCGACGGTAAACCTCTGGCCGTCCGAGATGTCTGATTGGCCCTCCTCGGGTTGGTTCTTGAAGACCTTGGAGTCTGGGGACAGCTCCAGAAGCTGCTGGATGCCGCCCTGGTGGTCTCGGTGCCAGTGCGTAATCAGGACCGTCTCGACGCTTGCCTGCTCCTGCTCCAGGACGGATTTGATGGCCGTGATCCACGATGGCATACCCTCGCCGGTGTCGACCAGGATGCGGCGGCTGCCTCGTCCGAGCAAGTACGTGTTGGTGCCCTGCAGCGTGAACTTTCCCGGGTTGCCTGCCAGAATCCGAATGCAGACTGGGCTAAGGCGCTCGATTTCGGGAAGTGATACTAGTTGAGAGGCCATTTTGCTGTCCTTGGCGCGAGTCGAATTGGTGATGTGTCTGGTTCCGCGGGTGGTTGACCAATGTAGTCTTAGTCACAAACCAATGTGGGAACTGCCTTTGGAATGAGGACCTTGAAAAGAAAAACGTATCATCCTTGTGCGACCTTAGAACAGCTTTGATCTGCGGACGAATTCCAATGCGGTGGGTTGAGCAGATGGGGGGTTTGGATGAAGACGCAATCGCGGGAATGCCGGCCAAGATGCCGAGGCTCAAGAACGAGCTGCACACCCCCTCTTAAGGTGCGAGGGTGCTCTTGAGACGGCTTACCTCAGCAATCCGACGTCTGATCCGGCACCATTTGGGTTTGGAGGTGAGCGGGAGAAGCTCGGTGAATGAAGCCAAGGTGAGGATGGACTCAGTCGCAGTGACAGTAACCTCGCCCTTTTCCGACTCTCCGGGGTACGCGATCCCGGCTCAACTCCACTAAAAAAGGCATTAGGCCACTGAACCGAGTTGTTTGTGTCCGAATCTTTCAGTGGCATAGGGGGGTCTCAGGTCTACGTTATCGATAAGACCCCGATCAGGTGCCGATAAGCCTGGGATTATTGGCTGTCGACCGCAGGTACGACCGAAGTCGTCTGTGCACGCGGCGCCAGCTCCAACATTTGCATCTTCCAGGGATCGAATCGTCCGTAGGTACCTACTTGGAGTTTCGTGGACTGTGCCTGCCTTTCCCAACGATTGCGAGGTGCAAGTTGATTTGCGAATTGCCACAGAGCGAGACGTCTCCCCTTCTCCCCTGCATTCCCTTGCTTCGATTCCCTCGGCTTTGACTTCTCTGGCCTTGCGCGTCTGAAGCGACAACACGCGCATCTTGTCGATCCCCGATTTGCGCCATTCGAAACCCACTTGGAGGAGCTTCAACACTACACTACCAACGCGAAATCGCTCGTGTTTCCTCAAGACACAGAGGATTACCCGCCGACCTCGGCCCAGGTACTGCGATTGACAGACGGTTTTCCGTCATCTGCTCCGGTTCGTTTGTTGCTTTGCTGAAAATGCTTGAATTGTTCTGAAATCCAGCTGACAATCGACATTGGAATGGCAGTTTCTTGCTGTGCTGTCCGAACTGCAGCTGTTGCCGATCATCGACTCTTTCCTTTAATCTATCGTCGAAAACCGCAAAAGTTCCGATTTTCATCTCCAAAACCCGTTTGCCCACCTTCCCGTGACCTGTCGGACACACCAAGAGCCAATTTTGCAGTTAGAGTAATCCAAGGCCGAAAGAAAGAAGGTAGGGGAAAGAAAGGGCAGCTTCACATCCAGTTGAATACCGCCACCGGAACCAATTCAAGATGGCTGCTCGACCGACAACACCAATGTCCCCAAAGACCGCCAAGGTCAAGTCGCCGGTCCCTGGAACACCCGTTTTTGGATGCGGTCAGTAAGATTCAACACATATTCACTTGTCGGCGAGTAACACTAGGCTCGGGGCTGACAATATACAAGAGCACATCCAGCGGCTCTTCACACAGTCCCAGGAGGTCACTACCCAGTCCGTTCACCACTATAAGATGATCTTGAAGAACATTTTTGAGCAGACTCCTATTGTGCCACAGACATCCAAGAACTCGGACGGTCAGGCCATGACCTCCCTCACATCCAACTACCTCTGCCTCCAGTGCTCGACCATTGTCAACGACGAGGACCGCCTAAAGCATGGCACAAAGAAGCAGCACCGCTTCTGTATGTTGGCCCCCTAACGAAATACATAATGCATCCGTTAACAGCCCCAGACGTCGATTCGCGAAGCGGCGCCCTCTACTGCCAGATCTGTGATGATCTAGTCTGGGACCCCACACTGGAAGAGCTTCGAGTGCGCAAGATGGGAACTGGAACCTTCTCAAGTAAGTCACCTGTAGCCAGGAAGCATTGGCACAGCTCCCGAATACTTTATGCATCGCGCTTTAAGCGCTGCTTCCGTCCAGTCAAATGCTCATACCTCTCACAGGTCGCAAGAGAAAACATGATGAGATGTTCTCTGATGGCGTCAAGGACAGCGCTGCGAACAACCCGGGCTTCATCTCCAACAACACCACCACTGCCTCTTGCAAGGCAAATGGCCTGCGTGGCATCTACAATGCTGGAGCAACTTGCTACCAGAACGTGGTTTTGCAGAGCTTTCTCCACAACCCCTTGCTGCGCAACTTCTACCTCAGCGATGGCCACCAGAGTACCGACTGCTCGCTGACCAACTGTCTGAGCTGCGCCATGGATGACATGTTTCAGGACTTTTACGCCGTTGAGAATACTAATGGATTCACGGCCGCGAGTATCCTCTCTGGATTCTGGATATCGGAGAAGAAGGCGTTTGAAAACCTTGTCACCACCAAGGAGCAGGATGCTCATGAGTTCTTCCAGTTTCTCGCAGAGGAACTCCACGAACGCAACGGAGACGGCAAGAGACCCGAAACTGGCAGCGAGCATACGTGCAACTGTATCGTCCACCAGACGTTCTATGGCAAGCTGCAGAGTTCTACGACCTGCCAGAATTGCGGAGGTGTCACCAACGCGGTACAATCTTTCTTGGATCTCAGCCTTGGACTTGAAAACTTGTCCCACAAGAGGAAGAAGGGAGGCCCCAAGGTGCCCAGCCTTACCCTCCAGGAGTGTCTGGACGAGGAGTACGTCAAATCAGACAAGTGCGAGTATCGATGCCATAACTGCAGCTCGATGCAGCAGGCGAAGCGAGCCACCAGCATTAAGAGGCTGCCAAATGTTCTTGCCATTCAACTGAAGGCAAGCTCGATCCAAACCCGAACGCATGCTGAAGTTTCGCTAACATAAACAACCAGCGTTTCGAGTACAAGCAAGGCCGCCATGATCGTGCGCCCTCAAAGATCGACACGGTCGTCAATTTTCCCTTGCAGCTCAACATGCTTCCATATACAACAAGAGGCAGGGGCGCGGACCCCAAGGACGCGTTCGAGCTTGGGAGATCTTGCACGTACGATCTTCTTAGCGTAGTGGTCCACGTTGGTGAAATTGACACGGGTAAGTCAGATGGCAGTTGGGTGAAGAGGACAAGACTAACTGTGCTGTCAGGTCACTATGTCTCATACTGCCGAGTAGGCGACCAGTGGTTCAAGTTCAACGACCACAAGGTCGAGATGGCGTCCAAGTCGGACGTACTGAGCGCCCAGCCATACCTACTCTTCTACATTATCCGCTCCCTTTCGTAAAGCAGTACCACAAAACGGAGGGGGGGACAAATTTCTCACGTCGAGATAGGTATCAATTAATAGCACTAGCGAAGAGCGTTAGAAGCCGCCGGAAGGATTTTCAAGGAGGCAGACCGGGTATCAAGGAGTGCCAGGAATAGCATCGTCTTGGCGTTGGAAAGAAACGTTGCGCTTGCACCTACTTCAGGGGGGGGGATCTTTGTGGCAAGTAAAAGAACACAAAACGCCGCATTGGATGGCAGGCAGACATGCACGCATGTAGTGGGGAAGGGGCACCATCATCATTACCAGTATCATCTTCATCACTGGTGAAACCAACGAAAGCCATCATTGTATAGGATAGCGAGGAAACAGCGTATGTACGTGTTTATGTCAAGTTATGTCTACTGCTATAAGCTAAACAGCCTCAATTGTCTATCTAATCTACTGCGTGAGAACATGGTTCGTTCATCTTATGCCATGCTTAGCTACTGTGGAACTTGGTTTTGGTCAACTCGCCGCCTCTTCCCGCCAGGTCCAGTCTTTGCACTCAAAGTTGGCGTAGCAGTAGAACTCGTTGCTCAGGCCGTGCGCGTGCGTCGGCGCGTAGGTAACGGTGCGGACGCCGAGGGGCTTGTATACTTTGTTCACGATGGTTGCCACCCTCTCGCCGGTAGATATGAGGACGCGGCTCTTGGAGTTGATGGCGTCGGGCTTAATCAACCACCGAACCGTCATGGCGGCTGCGTGTCGTTCTGAGTCAGAACCGATGGGGCTTTGTTGTTGGGATGTTTCCATGTTTACTTACTCTTGGTCTGGCAATCGTCGCTCAGGAATGGCGGGTCGCAGATGACACGGTCGACGTTACCCTTGAGCTCGGCTAGGTTGGATAAGAGTTAACAACCTCTTTCATGTCCGAAAGAGTCTATGTCTCTTTACGCCAAAGTCATGATGTCATACCTGGGAGCTTGAATGGCCTCTGGAAGTCATAAAAGACGAATTCAGGGAAGACATTGAAGCGCGTGTCGTATTCCAGCAGAGCGACCTTGGGCCGTCCCAGGTTTGGGGCTCGTTCGTTCTGTCCATCGGTTCAGCGTCCCCGCGTCCTCGGGCAGGGCAAGAGCCTGGGGGACCTGTTTCTCACCATGAGGTTCCGCAGAGCGATGAAGACGCTCGGTGTGGACACGATGGCAATAGTTGTGTTTTCGTCGGCGCCCTCGAGGAGGTGCCCGGCCAACAGTCTTGCTGTCTCATCGTTGTACTAAACAAGAAAACATCCAGACACTAATCAGTCCCTTCCCGATGCTCAACGTACTCCATTACCGGAGGGGTTTGTGGTGTTGCAAGGTGGGGTTTCATTCAAGCTCGTACCCAAAACTGCGACGCATTCCAGTCTTCGGTGAATGCCTCCATGGATAGCGGCAACCCCCCGGCAGCGTTGGCCTCGCACTGTGCCTTGAGCTTTTCAAATTTTTCCTGGCGGGCGTCCCTCTCGGCGTTGAACTCGGCCAGCGCCGCGAGGGCGTGAGAAGAGAGCGTGCTGCGCGAGAGGTGTCAGTTCTTCGTGTGACCCGTGGTGCACCACCCGGTGGAGATGCGAAATTTTTTGTAGCATTGAAAGAACATGGGGGCGTGAGGCATACATAGGCTCGTCGTCGCTGTCCGAGTTCGACATCTTGGGGTATTGGTCAGCATTGGACTTGACTATTATTCAATAAACTTTGGATTCGACTCGCCTTGTTGACAGAATGGCGGGTCTGCTGAGGGCGATGAGTTGAGTTGTTAAGTGAGAGGTGGTATGAGAGGAAGCATTGATTAATCCGTGTCAGGGACCCAGTTTGAGGCAGCGTCAAAATCCAAAGCGGCATCAACGAATCAGGTACAGCATAGCAAAGCTTTGACTAACAAGAACACAACACAGTTTGTCCCTCATAGAACAACACATCACTCGCCAAGGAAACTGTACATGATTGCTCGACTTTTGCAACTTTGTCTAGCCGACTATTTATATACACTCTAAACGACTTTGCTTGCCCAGAATCAATCCCCTCTTACAAATGGAACCCAGGCTTACTGGTCGTCGAGAACGTGCAAGTACTTGCGCTCCTCCTTCTTCTCCTTCTCTGTTGCGGGAGGTAGGTCGTAGAAATTGGCGCTACGGTAACCTTGCTGTATGGTAGTTAGCGATTGGCACCACTACAACAATCACACAAGTTACAGGCGAATCTTACCAAGTAGTGGTACGTGAACTTGCTAATGTCACCAGGCTCGATGCCGAGATCCTTGAAAGTCTTGGCTGTCTCGTCGATCTCCTGGTCGATGAACTCACGCTCCACCTCGTCGGCAGACATGGTAGGCCACCAGAGGTACTTGTTCAGGAGACCAGCAACGGGCTTGAGAATGGACTTGGGTACATTGATGTGGCGGCGCTTCTTGAAGATTTCACGGTCGGCGAACTGAGCGATCTCTGCCATGGAGTACTCCTGGGGGCCGTAAAGCTCGTATGTTTGCCCAGCCGTGCTGTCGTCATAAAGCATCAGCTCCAGAGCCTGGCCGACATCAATGGACTACACTAGTCAGCAATTGAATAAGACATAGTTTGACGCGATCGGCCTACGTGAACGGGTCTGAATCTTTCCTGCATGTTGTTGGCAGTGAAGAGGTTCATAACACTGGCAAGCTTCAAGAGGAGGTTGTCCTCGAAACCGAAGACCGGCGCCGGTCTGACAATGGTGGTCTCGGGGTAGATGCTGCGAGCAACCTGTTCACCTCGGGCCTGCTGAAATGTTAACTCGGATGACAATAGTGCAAAACTTCCTTCGGCTGACCTTGGTGCGGTAGAACTCGGAAGTAGACTCCAAGTTAGCATTGTAACTGGACATGTGGATGAAGCGGTCCACGTCGTATTTGGCAACAGCCTCCGCTATCCGCTCAGTTCCCTCGACGTGAACATCTTCTAGAGAGAAGTTCCTAGGCAAACTTAGCCGTGTTTTCATCGATTCGTCTGTCGCTTCGTAAACCTACTTGGTGGGGTAGTTGCGGCCGACAAGGTTGTAGACAACGTCCGAGTGTCTGACGCTTTCCTCGATCGACTGGGTGTTGCGGAGGTCGTACTCCTAGAGCATCGTAGTCAGTCCCTGCTCGTCATGTGGCTCGGGATTGAAAGGGAAGCCCGTACAATGAAGACAACACGTCCGAGATCACCAGCAACCTTCAAGTGACGCTTGGCCATCTCCTCTCGATAGGGAATAATAACGGTACATCCTTGACGAGCTATCAAACAGGTCAGAAACGGCCGGGCAAGTTTGCTGGTCGTCCATTCGTACCGAGTCTGTTCACGATGTATCGTCCAACCTGGCCTGTTGCGCCAAAAACCGTCGCAGTGTGTCCTGTAGATCGTTCTTAGACGAGCCTTCACGATCGATTGGAAATTGGGTTCGCATACCACCGAGAGATGATCTATAAATGACAAGAGGTCAGCAACGGTCCCATGAGACGCAATGGATCGGTATGCCTACCTTCCGCCCTGGGTTCGCAGGATGGGCTTGCCGGTGCGGGTGATGGCAATGTCGTGGAGGGGCTGCCTTCTCAGGACATTGTGCGCAACCTTTTGGGTTGACCGCACGGCGGTCGGAAAGGAGGCCATTTTCAGGTCTCGAGGCGGCAGCAGATACGTGCGGTGGCCTCCCAATTGACTGGCAATTGATTGCTTCAGTCCTGGCCGAAAGCTCCAAAGTCGCGAGCTTGATCCAGAATCCCGGACGGAGGGTGAGCGGGTCACGTGGAAGGAGAAGGCACGACCCACTGTCTGGTCATTAGATCGGAAAAACAACCATTGGTCAAGAGACCCGAAGCGGGTCCCTGGCAACTACCAGGTCCGAATCGGTGCTGTGCGCTACGTACCTAGGTACATTACCTATGTAGCTGACTGACCAGGCTGCTAGCTAGCCGCGTTGTGTGCATCGCCCCTCCGGAGAGCTGCTGCTTGCATTCATCAATACATCCACATATCTCGAGACGAACTGCCCGACACCTCTCACGACGAAATCCATCTCTACACAGCTGAGCCGCTGTACGTGTAGCTGCATAACGAGGACAGAACTGCGACCAGTCCGTTCGCCTGTGAAACTGTCTTCATTCCGGGCACCTCGAAGCTCTCCCACATATATTTCGAGCCTGAACCTAACCCTCTTCAAAGATGAACGCTGACGCGATTCCCGACTTCCTGGCGGAGCAACGCGACGAGGCCCCGGAGGAGCTCCAGCACCTCGTTCTGGAGTTCGAGAACTACTGGGAGCGGAAACTCTGGCACCAACTTACCGATGCCCTTGGCCAGTTCTTCAGTCACCCCGGCAGCAAGCCCCAGCGGCTTTCCTTCTACAAGGTCTTCATTCTTAAGTTCGCGGATAAGATCAATCAGCTCAAGCTTGTCGATCTGGCCCTAAAGGCCGCTACAGAATGCAAGGGTATGGCACTCGTAGTCAGAGAGCCGTGAAGCAACAGGAGCGCTGACATGGACTTCATCAGATGACGAAGAGCGCTTGGCATTCCTTCAGGGTGTTGCAAAGAAGGTGGACAACGAGAATTCACAAGATGCTCTTGTGTACGCTTCAGTCGCCGTAGCCAGAGTAAAGCTGGACCTGGAGGATATGGATGGGGCCCGCAAGGATCTTGACACGGCCGAGAGAATATTGGACAACTTCGACTCGGTCGAAACGATCGTCCATGCAGCGTTCTACGATGCGAACGCCAATTATTATCAGGTAGGCTTCATACCTTCTACCCGTCGTTCTTGCGGAACTTTAACTGACGCGAGACCCATTCCCCAGCGCAAGATGGACTTTGCAGCCTACTACCGCAACGCCCTACTCTACCTCGCCTGCATCGACATCAACTCTCTCACACCTCAGGAGCGCCACAGACGAGCGCTGCACCTCAGTATTGCCGCACTCGTATCCGACACCATCTACAACTTTGGCGAGCTGCTTCTGCACCCGATCCTAGACGCGCTCAAGGGCACCCAGGATGAATGGTTCCGAGACCTGCTTTTCGCCTTCAACCGCGGTGATCTCCAGGGCTTCGAGGCTCTCTCAGCCCGCATGCGGTCCAAGCCTCTGCTCAGCGAGAACGCTGGTCATCTGCGTCAAAAGATTTACCTCGCGGCGCTAACCGAGGCTGTCTTCCGCCGGCCGCCCCACGATCGTGCCATGTCCTTCACCGACATCGCCCAGGAGACCAAGGTGCGCCCCAACGAGATCGAGCACCTTATCATGAAGGCACTGAGCTTGGGTCTCTTGCGCGGAAACATTGACCAGGTGGACGAGGTTGCACACATCACCTGGGTCCAGCCCAAGGTGCTTGACATGAAGCAGATCGGCAACATGCGTCAGCGACTGCTCGACTGGGATTCGCAGGTCAATCAGCTCGGCAACTGGATCGAGAACGCCGGAGGTGATGTTTGGGCGGCTTGAAGGAGACAATGGGGAGACGAGGTTATGGACGAATGGAAAACTGAGGTCTGTAATATTGGTCTGCGACGACGAGGACCAGTGTACACCATTAGACTTAGAGGAATGGAAACCCGGCCTCGATCTTAGGCCGCGATGATTATGATGACAACGCCGTTACCCCTATTCTGTGATACGGTAATCCCAATGTTGGATTTGAAGACATCCTCTCCCCAAACTCCACTGAGTGATACATACTAAAAACTCCAGTGTGACCAAGCTTTCTAATCTAGCCGTACAGTTTTCGCCTTGGTCATAGGCTGTCCGAGTACGATGACGGACCCCATGAGCCAGGCGGGCCACCACACGCCCCAGATGATGACGGGAGTGTACATGCCCCAAACGTCCCACCCAAACGCAGCCTCTTTGAGGACACCGCCAATACTAATGTCGAAATACGACGAAACGGAGTAAAGCGCCGCCGTCGGGGACGCGAGCTGGAGGAACGCTGCGCAGGCCCAGCGGACGGCCGAGTGGCGCGGCCAAGGCTGCATGAAGGAGAGAGGACTAGCCATGACGCCAACTAGGAAGGCCAGAGAGAAGTTCAGGGTGGCAAGAGCAGATAGGAACATGCCAAGCAAAAGCAAGGAAAAAGACTTGATGAGCTGGTACTGTTGAACAGTCGGGTTGTAGGTAGAGGTCAGCAGCGAGGAGATGAGGAGGGGCAGGACGCAGTTGACGAGCGCAAAGGCAGTATATGCCCCTGAGAGCATCTGTAGATCACACATGAGTATATAACTTCGTTCCGTGGGTGTGCTGGAAGCTTACATTTGCGGGCATGTGGTTGAAGATGTACAGGGGTATGACGCCCAGAAATTGACAAATGGCCACCAGGCCCAAGGGGAGGAATAAATCTCGTTCAACCGCCGGTACGGATCGTAGTGGCAGGCCTGGCTCTTTTGCAGGACTTTCGGCAGGCACCTCAGAAGACGTGGTTTCGCTCTCGGCCCTGGCCGCTATGCTCTTCGCACCTGAACCCTCCTCCTGGTGGCCACTCTTCACCCACAGAGAGATGGCAGTGATTGTGAAACTGGCGGCTAGGATCATGGCGCTAGGTAGGTACGTGCCAATACTGACGAACCTCTCCTTATGCATCAGGAGGTAAAAGAAGAAACTTTGATGGAGGTGTTCGAGGAGATTGTTCAAGCTGCGGAACGTACCTTCGACCAAGCGCCCCATGCCCATCTCATCATGCCAACCTTCGCCAAAGGGCTGCAGAGTGACAGCATCAACATGGTATGGGATAAAGCTGCTATGCGGGCCCGAGGCGTGGCCGAGCCCCTGATTCAACATTCCGCGAAGCATGGTCCGGAGCCGATCTTGGTATTTGTCAGAGTGCGACCACATTTCCTGGATAGCGGTCCCCATGCCCATCTGCCCGCCCGCGATGTTGACAACAGAGTTGATGAGGTCGAGGTTTGGGAGCTGGCCATTGATTCCGTCGTAAATGACGTGAATGGATTCAAAGCGGTGCTCCTGCGAGAAGTCAAGAGCGATAGCGCCCTGCAACGCGCCGGATTTGAGGGGCAGCGAGCTTACACGGGACGAGTCGTGCGAGTCATGATATGCGTCAACCCAGGCCTGAGTGCCCGTCCTGCTGTCCGGTGGGATGACGAGGATAATGTCCTTGGACCAGAGAGACCACCGCTTGAAGTACCGCGCAAGAGTCAGTGCTAACGGCACACCGTTGACGTTAAATTTGTCGTCGACCGTCTTCCATGCAGCAACAAGCACGATAGCTTCCGTAGCGTCGCCACGCGGAGCCTGCAGAATGGCATAGATATTCTCGCCCGTGTAGATATCGCCAGCTGATTCGTATGTATAATTCTGGCGCCCAACCTTCAAGCCGACGTTCTTAAGAATACCCTCGAGTTTGTCATTGATCCTGTAGTAAACGCACACATCAGTTTCAGGGCAAGGGCCACCGGTAGAGGGTGCGGAAATGTTTGCGTGCGTACTCGTAGTTGGACATGTCCTTGACCAAGTTGACCTCGTTCTTGTAGGCCCGGAGGACATTCTGGTCGCTCCCCCCAAAGTATGTGTGCACTTGGCCCGGGAGCAGCGCATTTTCGGAAATGTATGTTCGTCGGGAATAGTCGTTGAGAGGCAACAGAAATAGCCATGCAATGCCGCCGAGAATGCATGCTAAGGACAAGTAGGGCGGGAGTTTGAGGATACGTGGATCGCGGCGCAACGAGAGGGCCGAAGCTGTGGAGGGGCCAGGTTAGTGAAATATAGCTGGGGCCACAGGACCGTCAGTTGGCTTTGGATCTTACATATTAGTCGCGACATAGCAATGACTGTTCTGCGGTAGCTCTAGGAAGCTGCGCGCTTGCAAAATCAGGTCGTGTTCTTTGCGCGGTGACGTACTAGAAGGACAGCCTTCATCTTTATCTTTGGGATGGTGGTTTTGTCTAAGGAGACCAGAGAGGTGGTAGCTCAGGGGTGGAAAGATGGGCAGGGTCCCAAATATTCATTTAACCGAGCGCGTCACCTCCCGCTCCCAGCTTTAGCCCCAGCTTACCCCTAGCTTTGAGATCCTCTATACCCCAGCTTCGATGGATCCTACCGCATCCTACACCTGATACAGGTAGCTTCGTTCCCAGGGTACTACTTACTTCATCAAGTGGGCTGCATCGCTGGTTCCTGAATTACTACTAATACTTATTCCCGCTCGAAATCTCGTGATGGCAATCTACATATTCGCAACCGTAGTACTGTCATAAATGGTTGGATTGACCCAGCTGCTTGACCTTTTGATAAAATTGAGCCTTTGTATAGTGATGGCGCCAAGCGCCGTCCCATGGCGAATAGACAAAGTGAAGTGTACTACACGGCAAACCTTACCCATCCTGTACATGTGCCGTTTTTGTTTCGCAACCAGAACTCCAAACTCCGATCCGGATGCCGTCCAACCTCGCCAGGTAGTGTGCCATATAGTGGTACAAGTTCAAACGCGTGAAGGCTTCAGGGTCCAAGTCTTTGCGCGGTGCCAACAAGCGCAATGGGGGCGCTACCGCCACCGGCATGGCTGGTCGAGGGCAAGACACCGAAACGACCATAGGTCTTCTGATCTACGCTCACATAATGAGGCAGACGGCCCAGCAGGTTCAGCTTCGATTCAACCCACCGTAGAGCCTTTTCGGGAGGGCTCAGAAATTTGAGGTAGCCGAGGCCAACTGGTCACTCGATGTTAGCATGACATCTCTTGGCGGTACAGCCCATGATTCTTACATAGATATCCAACAAACACGCCGCAAATGTGACCTAGTAGGCTTGTGCCAGGGACAAGCGCCGTTACCACCAAGATGAGGATCAGGGGCGTCGTCCACGTGGGGATCGAGTACGTTGCAATCGTCAATTGAGGGTTCGTCTTGTAGGTTCGAATTGCCTCCATGCCGAGGAGCAAGAAAACCCATATACTGCGCAAAGCACCACCATTAGCCACGCATGTCATATGGCGTCCAGATATAGTCCTCACCTGGCTCCCATAACTCCAACGTTGCCCTTGAAGAGGAACCGCTCGATCAAAACGTATAGAATAGCCGGGATCGTGGTAAGAGCTGCGGGGCATCAGTCATACGACCCGGACGACAAGGAAGGGTAGCGAGCATACGGCCGATGAAGAGCGATATTGAGGTCAGGGTACCGAATTCCGCCTCGAAGCGTTCCATCAGAGGTGCCAAAGCTAGGAGGTTCATGATCGCGTGGATAAAGTTCTTGTGGATGAAGGGGAACGTGTTCATACGGTACGCTACAGCCGCTCAACATTAGCACACATGCCTACAGGACCAGGGAGAGCGGAGAGGGAGACGAACAAGACGTGAAGGACAGCTGGTCAGGGATCAAGGCGCCCCATTGCCTCATGTCCCAGGCCGATTGAGCACCCGCAATCCAAGCGACAATGATGATCAGGAGGACAATTCTCGTGAAGAGCGGCAGCCGGAGGACATAAGTGCGAGCCCGAAGGGTGCTGAAGGATGTCACGTTGGGAGCCATGGCGCCCGCCGTCTCCAGTTGTCGCGGAAATCTAGAGTTACGCGCGGAGTTCGTTAGAATTGATACGGGCCTAGATTGTCTCGATCCAGCATGGGTTTAAGGCGGTTTCCTAAAATCGGTCCAGGTGTTAACGTCGGGCAACTAGGAGGCCTGCGATGGGGCCAAGCACGTTGCTGTGATTATTCTACGACTGGGAAATTGTAGACAGCTTGTCGCATGCACGCTCACGGACCACCCGGACCTTCTTAGGCCCCAAAAAATGCTGATAAGTATCTATTCATTCATGCCAGCTTATCGCCACGTGACTTCTAATGTCAGTCAGCGACAACAAGTGATCGTCCCTTGGAATGAACAATCCAGCAATGCTGGCTAATGAAGTGTTTCTTCTAGCGTTATAATGCCCGAGCAATGTCCAGAGTGTCATTCGGAAATCCCAGTCTAGGATGCCCGGAAGTCTTCTTTTAGGAATATTTCAAATTTGTACAGACTAGGAAATCATAGCCTACATGACATAAAAAACAGGGTTCCAGAGGTATTTGCCCGACCAAAACAAAGGGCATGACACGGCCATCGACTTGAAATTCTACCGACCGACACCCCAGAACATGCTAGTAAAGATAAGTACGCCAACACCACCCATCCACTCATCAAGCTGACCCGTATTGCTCAACGTAACATTCCCCATTTATGACCTGCCAGCAGACTTGGCCATAGTGTTGAGGGCGCTGCCGTTCTTAAACCATTCGATCTGAGGGGCGTTGAAGGTGTGCGACAGCTTGACCTCGAAGGGCTTGCCGTCCTTGGGGTGGACGACCATGGTCAAGGGCTTGCCAACCTCGAGCTCGGTGGCAAGGATGTCGACCTTGTCTTCAGGCTTAATCTTGTCGTAGTCGGCGGGGTCGGAGAAGGTGAGGGGAAGCATACCCTGCTTCTTCAGGTTGGTCTCGTGGATACGGGCGAAGGAACGGGTGATGATGGCAAGACCACCGAGGTGGCGGGGCTCAAGAGCAGCGTGCTCGCGAGAAGAACCCTCGCCGTAGTTCCAGTCACCAATAACAACCCACTTGATGCCCTTGGCCTTGTAGTCACGGGCAACGGCGGGGACAGCGTCCCACTCGCCAGTGGTGAAGTTCTTGACCTTGTTGGCCTCACCATTAGCCTCGTTGATGGCACCGATCAACATGTTGTTGGAAATGTTGTCCAAGTGGCCACGGTACTTCAACCAGGGACCGGCCATGGAGATGTGGTCAGTGGTGGTCTTGCCCTTGGCCTTGATGAGGATGGGGATGTCCTTAACGTCCTTGCCGTTCCAAGGCTCGAATGGGGACAGGATCTGGAGACGGTCGGAAGAAGGAGAGACCTGGACGTTGACGGTGCTGCGGTCAGCGGGAGGGGCCTGGTAGGTGTTCTGGCCCGCGTCGAATCCACGGCTAGGGAGACCATCACCACTGGGGGGCTTGAGCTTGAATTCCTTGCCATCCTTGTCCTTGAGGGTGTCGGTAAGGGGGTTGAAGTGCAGACTGCCGGCAATGGTCATGGCGACGACTAGGTCGGGGGAGGCGACAAACGAGTGAGTAGCAGGGTTACCGTCGTTGCGGCCGGTGAAGTTACGGTTGTAAGACGAGATAATGGAGTTGGGGGCGCCCTTCTTGACGTCCTGGCGATCCCACTGACCAATGCAGGGACCGCAGGCATTGGCAAGAACGATACCGCCGTACTCCTCGAAAGTCTGAAGCTGACCGTCACGCTCGATGGTAGCGCGGATCTGCTCGGAACCAGGGGTAATGGTAAAGATGGCCTTGGATTTGAGGCCGTGGTCGAGAGCATCGCGGGCGATGGAGGCGGAGCGGCTCATGTCCTCGTAAGAGGAGTTGGTGCAAGAGCCGATAAGACCAACCTTGAGCTCCTCGGGCCAGTTGTTGGCCTTGACAGCCTCGCTGAACTTGGAGATGGGAGTGGCCAGATCAGGAGTGAAGGGACCGTTGATGTGGGGCTCAAGCTCGGACAGGTTGATCTCGATAAGCTCGTCGTACTCGACGCCCTCGTCCTCGCGAAGCTCCTTGGCGTAGGTGCGAGCGAAGTCGGCAATGTCCTTACGCTTGGTTGCAGAGAGGTACTGGTGCATGCGGTCGTTGAAGGGGAAAAGAGAGGTGGTGGCGCCGATCTCGGCACCCATGTTGCAGATAGTACCCATACCAGTGGCAGAGATACCCTCAACACCAGGGCCGTGGTATTCAACGATGGCACCAGTACCACCCTTGACGGTCAGAATACCGGCGACCTTAAGGATAATATCTAAAGAATGTCAGTATTGCACATATCTCGGCAGCTTCTTGGTTGAGGTGGTTCACGTACCCTTGGGCGTAACCCAGCCAGACATCTGGCCGGTAAGCTTGACACCGATGACCTTGGGGGCCTTGAGCTCCCATGGGAGGTTGGCCATGACGTCAACAGCGTCAGCACCACCGACACCGATGGCGCACATGCCGAGACCACCGCCGTTGGGCGTGTGAGAGTCAGTTCCGATCAGCAGACCACCGGGGAAAGCGTAGTTCTCGAGGAGGATCTGGTGGATGATACCAGAGCCGGGCTTCCAGAATCCGATGTTGTACTTGGCGCATGCGGAGGCAAGGAAGTCGTAAACTTCCTTGTTGATGCCGACGGCACGCTCCAAATCCTTGGCACCACCAACCTGAGCCTCGATCAAGTGATCGCAGTGGACGGTGGTGGGGTTGGCGACAGAGGGCATGCCGGCAGACATGAACTGCAGAATAGCCATCTGGGCAGTAGCATCCTGGCAAGCAACGCGGTCAGGGCGAAGCTTCAGGTAAGATACGCCACGCTCAATCTCTTGCTCGTGGGGGTTGTCGAGATGGGAGTAGAGAATCTTCTCGGCGTAGGCGAGAGGGCGGTTGAGACGCGAGCGCACAATGGCCAGGTTCTCGGACATCTTCTTATAGTTGATGAAGTTGCCCTCCTCGTGAATGTTCTGCCTGACCTGTTTCCGGCGAGTCAGCGGCTTGTTTGACCTCGAGCAACAGAGCAGAGGCGGGTGCGGCCCTGCCGCGACCATCCACACTCCAGTGGGAGATGGACGACGGAGACACCTCAGAGGAAGGGGGGAAGGACTATCATACCTTGCGGTCGAGAGGAGAGTCGGAGACGGTAGCCATCCGGCGCAGTCCCAGACTGGCACTGGCGGCAGTGCGGCTCCGGGCCACAGAGCCCAGGAGCTGTCGTGAGGCCAACATGGTGGGTGTTGACAAGGCGAGCAGTTGTTACACTGTTCAATTGAGATGGAGTGGAGAGTGTCGGAGCTGTGATGAAGCTCAAGACCGATATCTCAAGTGCCCTGGCCTTTGGAAGGGACTTTTGGTTATGAGGATGGAGAGAAGGAAAAGAATATTAAGAGGAGGAAAACAAGAAGGTGGAGAGGATGTTCGGCGAAGATGAGAAGTAGTCGGAGAAAGGCGGCAAAGCAACCAGGTCTTTCCGGATGGGGTGGCAGTAAAAGCTCGCACCTTTCCCCCGTCGCCCTCACTTTTACTTTCACACACCCAAAACCATCTACGACGACGGGCCTTGGGAGGGGGGGCTTACCTTTCTCCGGGTGTGTGCTCGGCTCAGAAGCTCCCTGGTTGTATGGTTACTGTGCTCCTGTGTCGACTGTGGAGAGAACAGGGTTGGCCAAGGTGGGTTCCTCGGCTATGACGAAGGCAACGGCGGGCCAACGGACGAATCAGCAGGATTGGATTATTTTCATCTAGCAGCGAAAAGCAGCAATGAGACGGGAGTGGGGTCCCATCTTCACCTTGATGCAAGTACACGGGACCATGTATCCTTTGATTCCCTGTGGCATTGTGGGAACTTCTCGTACTGGCCGCTGCTAGTTTACATAGTATGTACATATATACACTACACGTAGGTACCTAGCAGCAAGTTACACTGTAGCTGCTCCATCCTTGTCCAGGCCAGATGTACACCTCCTCCTTGCCCCTCCCCTCTCTTGGTCTGGTCACATTTCCGACATCCCGCTGAGTGGTGTTCCATGGAATCTGCCTTTTGTTGTAGGTACTTTGCATCAGTCTGGACTCTAAGGGCGTACTCTAAGGGCGTCCTCTTCGCCGTCTCCAGTCCTCACACGTGAGCCATTGTTTCTCCATGTGTACATCCGAGTTGAGCGAAGCACGAATGCGTCGCCCCC
>JASUDE010000272.1:38246-64657 GCA_034509685.1 Colletotrichum cereale | reverse complement strand
GGGGGGGGGGGGAGGGCGAGTGGGTGTGTTCAAGCTCGACTTGGTCTGGAGCACTTACATCAAGAAGGTACTGCTCCGTGTTACCCTCCCTGTCCTGCTCCTCAAGGTAGACATCGCCGAGGGAATCGACGACAAGAATCTTGCCGTTCTCGGCCACGACGCGCTTCTTCGAGCCGGTAGGGCCACTCTGGGCGGCGGGTGCCTCACGGGGTGTGGCGGTGCCGCTGCCGCTGCTGGGGGCGGCAGGCTTGCGGGACCGGCCTCCACGCTCTTTGGCGGCCTCTCTCCGGGCGACCTGCTCCTGCATACGGCGCTGCTTGCGGTTCATCGGCTGCTGGGGGCCTTCCTCGTCGTCGTCGGCCGCCGGGGCGGGGGCCGGGGTCGAATCGATGCCGGGGATGCTGAGGTTGTCGCCCCAGGCGGCGTTGCGCGCAAACTTGATGTAGCGCTCGACAAAGTCCTTCTGGCGCTTCCAGGACATGTACAGGGCAATGTAGTGGAAGGCGCCGGCACCCACGAGGAAGACGCCGAAGAGAACGGTGCCCAGACCAGGGCGGTAGCGGTTGTAATAGTAATTGGTGCCCTTCCAAGCCGGGAAGCCATTCCTCAAGAAGTGGTCGTAGCGGTCGCGTTCGGGCCCGCTGAGGAGTTTGCGCACGAGACCCAGGCGAGCCTGGCGCTCCGAGGCGATCTTGACGGCAGCCTTGATCTCCTTCTGGGTAGGGGGTTTCTGCACGTTGACGCCGGGCTCCTTGTTGCCCTTCTTCTTGGCCTTGGTGCGCTCGGCGATGATCTGCTGGCGGACCTTGTCAGGATGGAGGGTGCGGGAGATCTTGCGGTAGGCCTTGGTGATGTCGTCAATGCTGGCGCTGTTCTTCACGCCCAAAAGGTCGTAAAATGTCTGGTCAGGGTTTGACTCGTGGGCCTTGATCTCGTCGCGAATGCGGAAAATCTCGCGATCTGCCCATCCCCTTGTTAGCTGACGTTGCGCGGACGAGTTGCACGTCTGATAGCGTGCTCACCTTCCTTGCTCCAGGCCGCAGCCAGGGGCGACATGACCAACAGGCCGACGGACAGAATGCTGCTGAACCTCATGGTGGGCGGTGGTGAGTCCAGTTGATGGCTGATGTGGACGAAGGGAAGGCGGCGCGAGATGGCCAGGAGGTTGAGTGAGTGTCGAAGTCAGAACCCGAAGTCTGGGGATGCCAGGTGTTAATAATTATTGGAGCTTTCTTCGTAGCGACGTGGGGAACATGTGCCAGCAAGGCAACAACAGAACAAGCAGGGCGGGCGCGTTGACCACATACCTTTTCTCTCTTCTATGCCCAATGAATTCGAGCCAATGTGCTTGTCGAATTGACAAACGTCCCGTCCAGTAGGATCCAACCTTATCTCTGACGAACAAGAATCGAAAATTTCTCCCACAAAATTGCGATTGGGATATGTGGTCTCTTGGGGGAGAGATGCTGCATGAGATGGAATTTCCCGTCGGCAAGGGAGCTTTTTTTTTTCGCCTCTGGCTTCGGCCGGGGGGGGATGGGAGGCAGCGCAATGGCCAAAGGGTCGTAGGGTGTCAGGGGGCGTTGGGCCTGCACCTGCAAAAAAAAAAAAGGGCCCGACTCAAAGGAGAAGGTTCCGGACAGGGATTCTCGCAGTGTCGTGAATCGCACCAGACCATGTTGGGCTAGACCCATCCAGATCTTGCTCCCTTAATTAGAGTAGGTAGCTACTCCGTAGTTTAGTAGTTAGTAGGTATGTAACATGGACGGTGGGCGGGCACTGCTGAGGTAAACTCGGCTCGGTGAGGCGACCTCCTCTTGTATTTTTTTCCATCCATCATCCGCCTTGTTAACGATGCCAGGCGAGAGAGGGCCTCGGTGAGGAGAGGGAGCTGGAGCTGGAGTTGCTACCTCGGCGATCCCTGCATGCTATATCAGGCATGGGCGATCCGAACGTATCGGAGCATCTCAACCGGAAGGCTATTGTAACCGTGTGGTCATCGATCGAAATCGCTATATTGGCGAAGAAGTCAGCGTACCTGCACACCTCAATACATGGGAGGAGAGGCCAAGCCATGCTTTCGGTACAAGTCTGTGATTACCTAGGTGCGTTACATACAGCAGGGGTTGAAGAATGGAAGGAGAGTATGTAGAAGGGGGGAGGGAGAGATGCACCCTTTCTTGTTCTAGAGCGGCATGGTTGACGGCTTTTGACAAGCGGTTCGACTGGTTGATGTTGTATTAATGTAGTAGACGATGGGCGGCAAAGAAGAAAAGAATAAAAAAGCCATAGGAACTGGTGAGGTATGTAAAGCAGGAGGCAGGAGCTTACGGAGTGGGTGGGTGGGTGCTCCTTCTCTTTTCTATCTTGGCCGGTTGGACTGTTTCCTCACTCCCTTATTTGCTACAAATCTCTTTCCTTTTCTATTGTTCCTGTCATTTTTCCTACCACTTGTCTCCCTCTGCCTTATTCTGCATCTAAGCTTTGATTCAAACCGCCTTTTTATCCCCATTCTCTCCCTACCTTTCTCGCTACTTCGGCCAAGGGTACAATACATCCTGAGCGACCGAGCACAACGTCCTACAGTTCCTCCAAGTTATTGCCAGTACTCATCCGGCTTCGGAAACCCTTCATAATTGTCATAGAAATTGTAGCCACGGATATTCTTCGGAGGAGCGTCCAGCATCTGCCCGTAGAAATGCGGTGAGAAGTGGTGTCCCACGCTCTCGCGGCACAGCGCACACCTGAACTCCTCGACCCATTTCTCCCGCGCCACGTAGCTTCCGCCTGCCGGCCGGATCGGCTTGGAGGCCAGGTACCTCTTCATACACCTGCGCCCGACGTGCTTGTTGCAGCACGGCATCCGGACCGGCTCGTGGAACGGAAAGTGGCCCCATTCCTCCTGGCACAGCGGGCAGATGTCGTCGCCCTGCGCAATCGCCACCTCGGGCGGCTGCGCAAACAGCCCAGTCTTGTGCGCCGCCATGCGGTTCCGCGACTTCATGTCGAGCATTTCGATGTCTCTGTTGCGCTGGATCACATTGTTGACCGTGCTGCTCGCCTGCATCGTCTCCGTGTACCTGTCCTGCACTCTCGAGTCGCCGTCCAGCGGCCACAGGTACTCGACCCACCAGATACAATCCTGGAGGACATCGTACGCCGCCAGTTCGGGATCCAGGGAATACGACTCGGGATGTGAGGGGTGGTCGTCCCTCTGAGTGTTGGGCCAAGGGTTGAGCATGGCGAGCAGCGCAGCGCCGAGGTACACCATGACGTCCTCGTGGAGGCCGGCATCGAGCGCCAGGAATTGGTAAACCCATTCCAGAAACCCCATGCGCCGTTCAAGCGACTTCTCCCAGTCGTCGAACTCCATCCACTCGATCTTGTTTGCGTTCCAGTGACCCGTCTTCGGGTGCTCCTGGCACACGTTTCCGCCCCTCTCCTTCAGGTCCTCCAGACAGTCTCGGGCCGTTTCCCGAAGTCGGGAATATCGCTGGTTGTAATCATCTCGCTTGAAGTTTACAAACGGCATTTGGTGTGGCAAGAAGTCGTCTTCTTCATGGTATTTGGAGTACACGTCGTACGCCCTGTCAGTCGGTTCCCAGTTCTCGTCTGTGCCAAAGCCCTCCGTCCACCAGTAATAGAAGTACGCGCCATCGGGCCCGCTCCTTTCTTCGAGACTGTCGAGGATAGCCAACGCCTCGTTCTTCCGTTTCGAGTGCGCCGTGTTGCTCCGCCACTCCTCCTTCGTCCCCGGGCAGTCGCAGCCGCCGATTCCATGGCCAATGTGAGCGAAGTTCAGCTTGCAGAAGGTCTCGGGCCAGGCGACTTGGATGGAAGACTTCCACATGTCGTCCTCAGCCTCTATCGGAAGCGACCTGAGCAGCACAATGTGGAACAGCCGGAGCAGCCGGAGCAGGTACTTCTCCCTGTAGTCCTCGAAACTCTGTAGCACCTCCGGGTCCATTGCCGTACTGCTGGATGGGACTTTCAAAGGCACGCTGACGTCGAGCAAGACCTCTCTGAAGTCTCTGACATGCACGTCGATGCCCCCGGTGCAGAACGGGCATGGGCGGTCAAAGTGCTGGATCCTCACCCCGACGCAGGACGACCCTGCGCACTCGTGGGAGTAGATGTGGGCGCACCGTATCAGGTTGTAGACCCAGTGGATATGGCGATCCTCGTCCACGTTATCCTGCGGGCTCTCCTGGCTCTCCCTGAAGACGTTCTCGCATTCCTGCACCAGGCACTGGCCGGCCACGTCGTCCCGGGGTTGAGGATGGACGTCTGTCCCGAAATCGAGTTCGTTCGTCGGCGTATAGTTCGGCGCCTTGGGGCAAAAGTATCTGCGCCATAGTTCTACGCACATGTCGACAGCTCGGGGTGCCGTTATCTTGTTGCTGGCTACGTCGTTTTCTGTGTCGGGATGTGCAATGCTGAGGCTCGACTCGTTATGGGATTCTGCGGTTTGGAAACGTGTGTAGGCATGGTAGGCTCGGTGGACTTTATCAAGATCGATGCTTCTGGAATAGTGGTCAGAAATCCGAGCCTCTGTTCAGCTCCCGTCATCTCCAAACGTGAACAACAAGGACCCTGTTGCCCTGCTTCTGCTTTGACATGATGCGTGGAACAAAGGTCGACTGTCAATAACGAGACGAAGAGATAGACTGCTGTAGCTCTCTGAAAGGGGGGAGGGAGCTTGAATTTGGAGTATCGTTCCTCTGTAATACAGACAATGCACGGCTTTTATCCCCCTCCGTTTAGGATGGGGTAAAATTAGAGCCATTGACGGCATTGAGGACTCGATTGGAAGCTCTGATACCAGCAAGCCTACGGCATTTCGTGCTACCCTTTCCATCTTCAAAACACAAATCGCATAGCCTTGTCAAAAGTTCTTTGACGCTCTGTCCGGAAACAACACCTTGCTGTTCCCTTCGACAGCTCCTTTGTACATAGGCGTAGACGTGATCGCTTCGTGGGCCCCTCCCATGCTGCACCGTCCGGCGATTGGCGACCTCGAACAATCCGGGTTCTGCATAGATTCGAGCTCTACCACCTGCCCCATCTCTTGTTCCCGTGTTGCAGACGAATATACGACGCCGCGGACGGTGTTGATGTTCCTGGAACTCTCCACCTCGGCCTCCTCGCGGTCCCAGAAGAATACTTTACAAGGAATGCCAACCCAACCTGAGGATACCCCACGTACCTTGAGACCCGAAGATCACGAGAACCGTAGGTACGGGTGCCCCAAGTCCGGATCAATACCTCTGAGCAATCGGGTCCTCAGACCCGTCGTATACCTGCAACACCCGTGAGCGTGAGCGCTGGGATGAGTGCCAGTCCATTCTGTCTGAGCTGCGCAATCTCTCGTGAATCGGCCTGGTACAGATATACATCCTCAGTTGCCACGCTCTGGTCCTTTCAGTCTTGACAAAGCCCCCTCCGAAATCTATCGAAAACGGTCGTCTCGTGTTGGCGTTCGAAACCTTCATGATGTATAGGGTCGTCATTCACCTCCCAGTCCCTGAATAATCTGGAGGCCAATTCCCGCATCCAAAGACTTTTCATAAAACGAGTCTGGCTGTCTATGATCTCGAGATGTGGTTGGAACAAGTCGCCAAAGTGCTCATAATGATTGGAAACAAGATAGATATACTAGTCTCAAAACAGACGATTTGGTTGCATCTCCCATCCATAAACTTGGGACCACGATCCCTCGAATCAGAAGTGTGTAGAGCAGCACCCATGGATTGCCACCTCTACCGCCTATCAGTCAGGCCTTGATGTGCAGACCGGTCAGTAAAGCCGGCCTTCTGTGGATAGTAGACAGTCATTGTTCCTAGTTGTATGCTTATTTGAATATCGTATGAAGGTTTTAGGAAATAGTTTGAATCGAAGATTACTTGGGGGTCTGAAGCTTTCACTCCCCTGCCTCTTGCTGTGCCTGGTGGAGGATAGTATGTGAGACTCTCCCAGAAACGCACCATAGATCAATTTGAATAAGCTCTTCAAACTCAATTTTTATTGCCGTAGTAGTTATATTAGTCTTTAATGTCAGTATTCTTTGAGGTTCTTTTGGAGGTCCGTAATACTTGAACACAGAGACATGACCCGGGTATCACGGCCCCACAATGGACGCCGGTGCCGACATCCATCCTTGACCCATTCCGGGAATCAGCGGTCATACCAGGCCACATTTATCAGATTCAGAAATTAACACCGAAAAACACCTGGTTCCACTGGTGTTATAGTACACGGGAGGGCCAGGACTCATAAATATTGGAAACAAACTAGTTGATTCGTATCTCAAGATGCTGGCTATGTGTGCTTCCAAGACTGATATTATGCCAACGTCTCTCTAGAGGGCATGTTTCAATGCTAGCAAAATGTGGGTAAAGTTTCTGAATAGCACACCAGAATTCGGACCCCTTCACCCGCCTTGTGCTACTCGAGATCTAGGCAGCGGTCCGACTTTTTGAACAATGCTTTGTACTAGGCCAGGTCCTTGATTCACCCTCGGAGAACTTGGATGCCTGTCCGAGCAGCCAGAGGCCTCCCCTACCTTTTGCCATGAGGATGAATATCTATATATTCTCACTTACGGGTTCCAGTAACTTGTCAACTGTCCTACCATCAAACTACCAACCCATACGGCAGTTTGCAAACTTGCACAACTGATTCACACAAATTGCAACTTCCACAAACAACCCACAGGGCGGCAGCGCCCATGGCCAAGCCCCCCACCCCTGCGCGCTGCCTCCGCCGCCTCCGCCGCCTAAGCCTCCGCTTCTGCGACGCCCTGGACAACACCTACCTCCTCAAACAGATCTTAGAGTACCGCCAGAAACCGTTCCCGCCTCCCGGTGTGCCGTGCTTGGAGGACGGGCCCGGTTGGAGCGAGTACCTCGACCGCAAGACGCCCGCGCAGAAGAAGAAGAAGACAAAAGAACCAGGCCCGGACTCGGTCCAGGGCGTGGTCCACGGCCACTTTGAGTTCTCCGTGGCCGCCGCGACCCGCCTTCTCGACCCCGACTCGGAGAAAGGCCGCCTGGTTGTCCGCAACCCCGACCGCCCGTCTCTGCTCCACGACGACCTGGAGCGTTCGGCTGCTGCCTCTGGCGATGACACACACGACCTCCTGGCTGTATGCGGCCCGGACCTAGACGAGGCCCTCTCAGAAGAGCAGCTTGGCATCTCTGGCACTCCGCTTCCCTTACAAGAACCCGCCTCGCCCACATCGCCCACCTCACCTCTATGCCAACAACCCCTTGACCTCGGAGAGGGCCGCGGCTGTGCTCCTCTGCGTGGCTCCCGTGACGTCCACCCCGGTGGAGACATCTTTTGGCCGCCCGAGACTGCTCAGCCCGCTCTACTACTCTTCCGTGTCCAGCCTAGACTGGTCTCTGCTCCCCCACCAACACCATCACTGCCGTCGTCATCGTCATCACCTGCCCCCCCCTTTATAGAACCTCGCTCGGTCGGAATACCACGTAGACGTGGAGTCATCCTCCCCATTATTTGAAACTCTGCATGAAACCCTGCTGGAGTCTTTGATTCCCACACAGGTAATGGAAACTCATTGGTAGCAAATCTTTCTTTGGACAAAGGGGGGAGGGGGGTTGTCACCCACATCATCCATCATACCCTTCGAGCTGCTCTACTCGAGCGAGTTGGTCGAGGTCGCATTCGTCGATGAGATCCTTAGAAATCGCGTACACAGTATAAATGGGATCTGACGACATTATATACGAACAGTAACTCAGGCTCAAAGCCTTCCTAGAGCCTGCCAACGGCTAGCTAATACTTCAAATGTGGCCTCGAATAGACTTTTTTATCTTTCCCTATCCCGTGCCCGGTGCGCCGACAATGAATCTTTCCGTACCACACCATAGTTCTTATCTTGGTACTCTCTTTTCTCTGCTCTACTTGCTCTTTTCGGCAGCATCGGCGGCGGCGGCGGCGGCCTTCTTCTTCAGGGCCTCGTGGTTCCTGCACCACTCGTCCCAGGCCTTCTTCATCTCCTCCTGCACCGCCGAGCCCTCCTCGACGTCCCCGACCACGGCGTCCACGGCGGCGCGGTCGCCCTTGCCGGCGTGGAACACGCTTGAGGCCGCGATCAGGCACGCCGGCACCGCCGCCCTGGCGTGCGCCTTGGTCTCGCCGGCCTTCAGCTCCTCATACGCGCCCTTCAGTACCTCGAGCGCCTCCTCCCCGTCGACCCTCTTGTCCTCCCTCCTGCCGCCGGCGACCCCGGACCGCGCCTTGCGCAGCTTCTTCTGGTAGTCCTTGATCAGCTCGAAAGCCCGGTCGGAGAGCGTCTTGATGGTCGACGTGCGGACGAGCTGCAGCAGCGGCCGTAGGACGGCGAGCGCCGCCGGGTTCGCCGCCTCGTTCTTCACGTAGATCTCGAGCAGGTCCAGCACGCGCCGCTTCAAGTTGACGACAGACTCCTTGGCTGCCTTGCGCTCCTTCTTCTTGCTCGGCGCCGCCTTGGCGCGCTGCTTGAACACCTCGGCCAGCTTGCTGTCGAGCTCCAGCATGTCCGAGTCGCTCATGTCCGAGTCGTCGTCCGAGGTCTCGGCCTCCTGGTCCTTGTCGAGCCGGTGGCTGTTGAGGATCTTGCTGAGGGCGTCGTCGAGGGCCTCGAGGTTCTTGCCCTCTTCGGCGTCGGCCTCCTCGTCGGACCCCGACTCTTCGTCGCCATCCTCTTCCTCGTCCTCGTCCCCCTCCTCGCCGTCGCCGGTGTTGAGTCCGACAAACTCGACGTCCGAGTCCACCTCGACGTCGGAGCCAAGCTCGTCATCGTCGGGATCGTCTTCGCCGTCGTCCTCCATGTCTTCGGCATCCATATCGTCTGCGTTGACATCATCGAACAGCGACTGTTGACCCTTGGCGCTCTCATCAGCCGAGAGGACGTCCAGCAACAGCTCCAGCGCCTTGGGAGAAACCCGAGTGGTAAAGTTGCCAAACACCCGTTGCGAGATCTCTCGCAAGAGCGACGATTGTTGTGAGACGAGAGACAGCAGAATCTCGACCAGAAACTCCGCGGCACCCTCCTCGTCCGTCTGGAGACGGGTCTGGTACTCCTTCAGGTCGCTCAGAAGCTGGAACGCGTCCGGCTCCTCGTTGTAAAGCTGGAAGATGGCAATGGCGTGGAGGAGAGCCAGACCCTGTGCGATTTTCACCTCGTCCGAGGCGCCCTCGCTCGCAGAGCTGCTCTTCTTCATGAGCTTCTCCAAGCGCTTGCGTGCCGAGTTGACTTCCTTCTTCATCTCGCCCTCCATGCGGATGTACTCTGGGTTGATCGACAGGACCGCGGTGCAGAGGTAGTTCGAGTCCTCGGCCTTGCGCGAAAGCTTGGCGAAGGCGGACTGGAGACGGCTCCTGCTGAGTTCCGTCACCAGCGAGTGGGCGTTCTCCGGTATCCAAATGGGCTTCGCATATGCGAGTGAAGTCAGCTCTTGCAGCGCGATTTCGGGCGCCGAGGTGGTCAGGCGGAAGATGTATTCAATGTAGACGCGGAGGTCAAGCTTGACCGCGTTGATATCCCTTCTGCGGAAATTGTCAGTTTCAGGCCGGCTAACGAGGTTTCTGGGGATTCGACGTACGATGTGGTGGAGGTCTTCATGACAGGCCCGCTCAGGACCTGGATGACATCCTCGCCCGTCTCGGGCTTTACGTGCTGCAGGATCCTGTCGACAGTCTTGCTCTTGGTCATGACGTCGAACCGGTACAGTCCGTTGTTGTTGATCAGATTGTCGAGGATGATTCCGGTGGCTTCGGGGTGCGTCGCAGACGTTTCCTCAATGACCTTGCAGGTCTTGAGAGCCGCGCGGTGGAGGAAGCGGTCCTCCTGCGCGGCCTGGTTGATGAGACAGGTCATCAGGTTTCTGCTGAACAGAATATCGAGCAGGTCGTCGACGTCGGCGTAGCTCTGGAGCATCTTCTGGAAAACCAGGAAGCCCCTGAACTTTTGTCCCTCGGTGGCGGTCTTTGCGAAGAAGTTGTCTGTGTGCGATCCCGATTAGCTTTTGTCTCTCATGGTTCAAACACTGGCAGAACTCACCATCGACAACCCGCTGCCAGAACGCCCTGAACTCGTCAACGTGCTCGGGACCCCTGCGCAGGAAGTGGCGCACAATGAGATCCCAGACGAAGTGAAGCTGGGGCGTCCAGTTGGGCTGCTTGTTCTTGCTGAAGCCGCCGCCCCTTCTTTGCTGGTGCTGTTGCTGTTGCTGCTTCTGCTGCTTCTCCACGTCGTCCTGGCCGCTCTCCTTCAGGATGCCGGCAAGCTCGCCCAGGTTCCTCGACGAGAGCGGGTGGTGGTGCTTCGACTGGTCGCCGCTGCTGAGGTCGGGACACTGCTCGAAGGCGACGAGCCAGATGCCGACGCCCTCTGGGGTCTTTGCCCAGCCCAGCTCGACGAGCTGCTGCAGAACCATCTCGACGCGGTCCCGGTCCAGCTGCGCGAGCGCCTGGGCCACGACCCACCCGCACTGCGGGCGCAGCCAGACCTTCTTGTTCCCCAGCTTCACCAGCAGCCTCAGCACCTCGGTCCACCTGTCGGGGCCGTCGTCCGGGGTGAACAGCACCCTCGCGCGCACGAAACACTCGAGGCCAAACAGCTGGCCGAACCACAGGTCCCGCTCCTCCTGGCCCGGCATGTTACCGCCGACGTGGGTCCTCTCCATGAGCATGTCCAGCACCTTGTCGAACGTCAGGCCGGGGTACCTGTCGCGGCTCAGGTTCCTCGGCGGGCCGAGGAGCTGGCTCAGGATCTCCGTCAGGACGACGCTGTAGCCCAGCCTCGAGGCCGCCCTGCCGCTCGCGAGACCGCGGAACAGGCGCCAGTCGAGGTGGCGCTGCAGCACGGCCTCGGTCACGCCCTCGCCGTCGAGAAGGCTGGAGATGATGGCGCTGGCGGCCTCGAGGCGGTCCGTCTCGTTCTCGCTGCTGAGGAGGTCGTAGAGCTTCGCCTCGCGCAGGCGGTCCTTGCCGAGGGAGTTCTCGACAAAGAGCTTCTTCTCTTGGAGCATCTTGGGCAGCCTGGGGCCACTGGCGGCATTTGCGCCGTCGGCGGCGGCGTCATTCGGGTCGGGGGTGTTGCTGCCGTCGGTCGAGGCATTGTGGGAGCTTTTTGCGCGCTTGTTGGACTCGGCAGCCTTGAGGGCTTCTCTCTCGGCGCGCTTGCGCTTTGCGCTCGCCGTCTTGGTCATTGTGTCGTGTGGAAATCTGCGTCGGCTTCCCTTTTTTTGTTTTGTTTTTGTTGCTGCAGCCGCTTCAAAATGGTAGTCGGGCTATCAATGGGAAAGCTCCAATCGTTGCTTTTTCCCCTCTCTTGTTCTTTCCTTGGACCGTCGCAACCGCACTGATCGCCGCTAGGGTCGAGTTCAAAAAGTTTAGGGAGCAAAAAAAGATTCTGTCGGGATTGACCGCCTCGGCCACCAGTGGCACGCACCTCATCCGTCACCTCACCTCACCCACGCCCCGCCGTTGGTGGGGACCCCTGCATGGACCCACTTCTACCCGTCCACTGATCCAGTGCTTATGTGGACGCTAGCTGTGTACCTATTTATATTGTTCTTTGGAACCCTGATTGGAGGTACTCTTCTATCTCAGCCCAAGACACTTGGTCGTCTGTTCTGCCTTTTCCCGTCTGTGCCCTCCCATCAAAGGTTGTAGTACGTAATTAGCACTACGTACATCCCAAGTCGAAATACCAGCTTTCCAGACTCTCGGGATCTTTGACACTTATTCTTTTTCTTTCTCAGCGTATCATCAGTGGATCTGCTCCTCATCCGACTCGCATACCATGATATCCTCTTCGGCCTCTCATTCTATCATGGATCGATCGCCTGGCAACGTGGCACTTGTCAGCCCGCATGGCGCCAATTTCGGAAATGTCCGCGTCGACTGGCCAGGCAATATCAATTAAACCATGTCGTCTGGGCCTTGCAGACATGGTCCCCTGCCCACTTCTACCACCTATCCGTACCTGCCCTTCTCTCTTCATAGCCCCATGAGCCCCCGGGACTGGCCATGACTGGGGATGCATGTCCGAGAACGTCGCTCACTCGTCACCCCCAACCTCGAAGTTTTTTCTTCGCCCGACACGAGCTGGAAAGACACCACCTACCCACACGCAATAGAGGCTCGCCGAACCGCCCTTCGTATCGTCCTCGTGCGCACAACCAAGGCCTGGGATGGTTCCCCGACGTGCGTGCTTAGCGTGTGTGCCAGTAGGCTGCTCCCATGTCGCACCGCGAACCTCGTATACCGGCTCTCACGCCAGCATCGACGGGCCAGTCAGGAGCTTCAGACGTGCGCTGTCCGTTCATTTTCAACGCCTCTTGCCGCCCTACCTGTCTCTTCTTCATGCCGGTGTCCCAAGCGGAACACGCAGAATAAGAAGAAGAAAAGATAAAAAAAAGATAAGAAAGACTTTGGGTGCCAGATACGAAGGCCGCCAACGATTGTGTTAATGAGGGAGACTCTGTTAGAAAAATGCTCCGTCCGCGATGCATCTCCCGGAGCTGTTTGCTTTTCTCTGTTTCCTCCACAAACGATCTCGCAAACTTGCCAAACGCCTTATACAGCTCCCTCCCCCCCTTTGCGCACAAACATGGCTTCTCCCCAACGTACGGGTGTACTTCCGTATGTACTGTTAGGTGCAAATCAAAACCGGACAGGGGGTGAGGAGCCAAATCTCCCGTGCATGATGGTCGGTTATGTCCCCCCCCCACCACCCCATCCTCGTCACCCTCACTCACCGTCTGCCGCTGCTATATATGCTTCACCATTCACCACCGCGCCCAGCGCGCGAGTTGTCCTCTCTTCTCGATCGAACTGTTCGAAGGGTTGCGGTAGCCTGTCTCGTGCTCCTCCCCTCCCCATAACCTGCTTTTCCCGGCCTGCCCAATCATCGCCTACAACAGCACAGCGGAGAGGCAAAAAGAAAGGAAGAAAAAAGCGCTGCGTCGGCGTCACCGGCGATGTGCTGACAGCTTATTCCTCACTCTATAATAATCCGAGTCTTACCGTACTGTTGTTATAATCGTCTAATCACCTTAATACCGGTCTGTCTGCTTGCGCAGCAACGTAATCGTCGTTCGTTTTTCCAAACCTCAAATCTCCGACACACAAAACCTTCCCAGATCAAGTCTCAAAAAAAACACCAAGCCAGACTATCCACGACGTCACAATGTCACTGGCATCCGTCCTCTTCCCCGCAAAACGCCGGAGGCCGCTATGGCTCTACTTCGTGCCTTCGGCCCTGGGCCTCCTCCTCCTAGCCCACATCCACTCGTTCCACGTTCCCTCGACCATTCTTCCCTACAAGCCCAACTCCTACAAGGCCGACTCTCCAACGCGTGATGACGACCGACACCACGAGTACCCCTCGGCAGCTTCCCACCTGGAGTCCGAGCCCGTCCAGGTCTTCTGGAAGTCCCTCCAGACCGCTCTCTACGCCGCCGAACCCGCCCTCCCCTCCCCCATCCGCGCGACCGCCGGGCCCCCGCTCTCCGGGGACGAGCTCGACGCGAGTCCCTCCTCCCAGGCCGTCACGAACGACACCCCGCGACCGAACCTCATCGCCCTCGACGACGCTTCCCTCGAGTCTCTCGCCGAGCAGCACGCCACCTTCGTGTCCGCCATCAGGTCCACGCTGTCCGAGAAGCTACCCTACTGGAACGGCACCCGCGGCGTCGTCATGACCGCCGGCGGCGGCTACCTCGGCACCGCCCTGACATCGATCCTCATGCTCCGCCGTTCCGGATCCCGGCTCCCCGTCCACCTCTTCCTCGACACCCGCGCCGAGCGGGCCGCCGCCGCCGACTTCTGCGACGGCATCTTCCGACGGATGGCCGTAGAGTGTCTCGTCGTGGAAGACCTTCTCCTCGCCAGCAATACCGACGCCGCCGTCAGACACTACCAGTATAAGGTCCTCTCCATCCTCCTCTCGCCCTTCCAGCAGACCCTCTACCTCGATGCGGACGCCTGGCCCGTCCACGACCCGGAGCCCCTGTTCACCTCCGAGCCCTTCACCTCCCACGGCCTCGTCACCTGGCCCGACTTCTGGCTCGAGACGGCGTCCCCCGACTACTACCACATCGCCAACGCCGCCATCCCGCCCCCGCGCCCCCTCGCCCGGCGCAGCTCCGAGTCCGGCATCCTGTTGTACGACAAGGCCACCCACGCCGACGACCTCCTCCTCGCGACATACTACAACTGGTTCGGCCCGGACTGCTTCTATCCCCTCCTCTCCCAGGGCGCCCCCGGCGAGGGCGACAAGGAGACCTTCCTCCACGCCGCCTCCGCCCTGGCCCAGCCCTTCTGGGACGTTCGCACCCCCGTCACCGTCCTCGGCCGCTGGATCAACGGCTCCTTCGAGACCGCCACCATGCGCCAGGCCGACCCGGCCGAGGACTTCCTCCTTTTCAACGCCACCGCCGGCCGCGATCACGCCCGAGAGGACCCGGACGAGTCGCGGCGCAAGGCCGCCAAGACTTTCTTTATCCACCACAACCTCTTCAAGCTCGATGTCGCCGCCGTCGGCGCCGCCTCAGACCCCATGTTCCGCCTCGACGAGGAGGGCAGGGTCGGCCGGCTGTGGGGCCCGGGGGGAGGCGGCCAGCTGACCGAAGACAGCGGCTTCGACGTCGAGCGTCGCATGTGGGATGTCGTGCTGGCAGCCAAGGCCTGCGGCTCGGAGTCTCAGGTGCGGGACGACGCCGAGGACGACACCGACGACGACGACGGCGGCTGCGGGCGCCTGGTACGCTGGTACGAGTCCGTCTTCGGCGAGGCGCCGCCTCTGCGCTCCGGTTCCGCGTCCGTCGCGGTGTGGAGGTGAGAGGGTCCTGGCTTCCTTGGAGTAAACTCAGGGGTAAGGGGAAGGGGAACGACGCAGACGCATCTCGAACCCAGGGCCAAGACGACTTGGAACGACGGGGGCGACGCCGCAGGCGCCTCCGACACCCCGACTCTCGTGAATCGCGCAACGGAACTACTTGCGGATGGATCCCTGGAACGGGAACTAGGAGACCTACAGCGCGATTGATACCCGTCAGGGCATAGAGAGACAGGACCGGCCTCGGGCTGCGATCTGTCTAGCTCAGGAGAGAAGGAGAGAGAGAGACAGAAAGAGAGAGAGAGAGAGAGAAAGCGAGGGCGTGTGTGGATCTTGGGGGTTCTCTCTCCTGTATGCCACCCATTCCGCACCGTTCGCCACCCACTAGTCTTTTCTTTGTCTCTGTCTCTCCCCTCGTGGGGGAATGTTTGGTGTTTTAGCTCAAGAGGACGGGGGATGCTCCGCCTATGAGCCCGTTCCATCGGGAGCACTCGACTCGACTCGGCTGAGAGAATTAGGCTGGAGCCGGCCACTACCAACAACGTATGCTGGTCGACGACGGGCGCCGTCGCGGGGCGCCGGCCAAGGGCCAGCGAGGAGATCCCGTCAGCCCTCCCCCCCCACCCAAAACCCCTAAAAACGAACCCTCCACCGTCTGCCGAATCTCGGCGTCGACCATGTATTCGAAACCAACAAAGAAAATTCAACAGACTTGACACACGCGCGGCGTCCACCTCCGAAAGGGGGTATGCATAGGTGGGCAGGCGATCCGCGTCGCTGCCGCCACCAAGGAGGGAGCGAACCGGGGGTGTGTGCCCACCGGCGCGAGGAATGCTGCGGGGAATTTGGAACCGGCGCCGTCCAGCACGCTATACCGAGACGGACGCCGGGCTCGGCCGGTCCGTCGACTGAGCTGTGGCGGCCCCGGTCTCGCCCGATCTGGCCCGTTGCCCGTCCCCCCACGTTGGGCTGTGGATGGGAGGTCTCAGGGCAAGTGGGGAGGAGGGACGGCGGGAAATGAGGAGAGGCGAGAGGGGGGCAACATGCACAAGCGAAAAAAAAGGGACCGCGAACGTCCTCGAAGCCGTCGTGGCGGCGGGGAGAGAGGGAAGGAGGCGGGGGGTATCATGGGATAGACGAACAAGGCCCGTTGGGTAGGTAGTGCAGCAGTCGGACAATTTTCACACAACCCTTGTGATAACGGCACAGGACGGGGGTGGGTGGTGGTGATGGTGCGCCTCGCCTTACGACGGCGCGGACGCGGACGCGGGATCATCAATCACTGCTACTGACGGGGGTTTGGATGCGCTCGCTGTTTGAGATGAATGGAAATCAACCCAATGCGCATTGCGCAGCTTCATGCCTCCGCTCCCGCGACATGGTTCGAACAGGGTGGACGGCGACGGTCCGCACCCTACTGTGGCAGGCAGCTCGTTCGTGCGGCGACTTGAGGCTGACTAATCTATGCATACGTACGATGCGATGCTGCGGTATCCGTATCCGATATACGTGTCCACGGCGATCCTTCGTCGGGGATGCTGCTGCTGCTGCCTGCCTGCTCTGCTTGTGCTTTTGCTTTTGCTTTGTAACTGGCGTTGCGCGCTGGGTGCCTCTCGTTGCGACAAGGGGCCGGGGAATGGAGGAGTCAGGGTCAGACAGGAAACCCGGCCCAGTCCAGTCCAGTCAGGCGGGCAACGCATCGTTCCCGTTGTTCGGCAACACGACAGATGGAGAACCCCGGCTCACCGGGTGATATCGTTCGTTTCAGACATCGGTGTGCGGGCTCCTCCAAGGTGTACCACAATATGTCGACAGCGCGCGGCAGCAGGGCGCAATTAATAAGAAACCGTCAGCCGGTCCCCCGGTCCGCACGCACGGCGACGTTGTTTCGACCCTCGTACCAGGGCAAACAGCTGACCCTGCAGGAAACCATTCGACATCGGGGTGTTTTTTGGAGCTTGTACGAATAATCAACCCCGTAACTGCGCTTGCCTGCAGCCATGTTGCTTTGCTGCGCCTCAGAATAGAAGCTCTCCTTCCACCTCCCCCCTCCCCCTCGACGGGCAAAGCGGGGGGGGGGGGGGGGGGGGGCCCAGCAACACCCAGGTCTTCCGGAGGAACTGGCGATGACGGGAGTGATAGTTGCAAGGCGACAGCGGAAAGTGAAGGAGGGGTAAAGAGGATCCCTCGACAGCCTTGCGCATCACATCACGATAGCGTCAGCCAATGCAACGCGGCACTCTGTTTCGGTCGCGACTCCATTTCCAAGGGGACGAGGTGGATTAATGCCAAGGTTTTCGACTCGCTGGAATTCCGGCGTTATTGCTATGATGTGATGATGCAAGCAAGCGAGCAACCAAGGCGGAGCTGTCCAGATTCGAGAGACGAAGTCGTCGTTTGTCCGTAGAAACTAGTGACCTAGTACGCAGTAGTAGTTCGAACACGCCGAGTCGTGTCGACTCCACTGACTGACTGCTAGGGAAAGTCGAGTATCCATGGGTGCTGGAGATGAGAAAGCGAGTTTCCAAAACCCACGAGGTGAAGCTGCCCACGAGGTGAAGCTCCACCGCCGACGTTTCCTGTATCCTGTGTTGCTTCTGCTGTTGCTGTTGCTGGTTCCTGCTTCGTGTTCCAGTGCACGTTCCTCTCCTTCTCTTTCAAGGCCCCCCCACCCCACCTACCCACAGACCCACACCACACACCCCACCATGCTCAGCTCAGCTCGCCAACCGGACCGCAGTGCCAGCTGCCAAACGGCTAGGTGACGGCGGCTAGAACGAAGACGTCACGCTCGACATCCTTGCCATCCACACGTGACTTCGCGTTGGAACAGGGGTCTCGGGAGCAGGGTCTGCAAAGGCCCATTGTTTACATGAGTCGCGGGCCCGCACTTTGTAAACAAAGTGTCCCGCCACGAAAAAACCAGGAAAGCCGAGAAGGAAGAAAATTCCCCTCACTAGGGGGGCAGAAAAGTACTGCGAGGTACCTGGGAGAGGGTAGGTAGGGAGGAGGTCTTTTTGCATTTCTGCCCGCATTGCAACGCCCTGGCGTCCCTTAATGCCCGCACCCGCGCTTTCCCTGCTCTCACCATAGCCGTCCGTAGTGTACCAACGACGAGGGGACAAAGGAAAAGGAAAAGGAAAGAAAGGGGAGGCCCCGTTACGGCGTTAAACGGCACCGTTGATCTCGTGAACTAGGTGGCCTGGGCACGGGTTAAGGAGGCAATCCTCAAACGTCGAAGCATGACGGAGTCGGTCGTACTGAAAATAAGAAGAACAACATGAGGGGAAAGGGAGGGCATTCTTCATCATCTGCGTTGCCCGCGACTTGAAGCTAGCTTGGACACGTGGTTGATCGTGGGCTGAACTTCCCGGAAAGCAGAAGAAGGAGGGGCACAGGAGTGGGAAAAGTTTCGAGGGAGGGGGGGGGGACACAAGCGACAGGCTCTGTGCGCGACGAGGCAAAGCTGAGGAACCACCCCCAAGGATGGGAGAGAGAAGGAGGGGGAACCGCCATCGCGGGAGGGGTCGGGTCGGTCACGCGGCATATCGCCTTTCGCATCGTGCGCAGCCTGTCGGGTAAACGCTTGCTTGTCTGTCGGCGCCAAACCCGGAACTGAAGGTTGAGCTCAAACAAGCTCCCGATGCCATCAGGCCGCCTCATTGGATTGAGCGCGACGCCCTGTTTTCCCTTATCATGCAGGTAATCTTCAATAGCGCAAGGTGGGCTCATCCGTCCTGCGCATCGTATACCCACGTAGCGCCCAACGACCAAGGTCTTGTACGCGCGGGTAAACAAACAAGGCGAAAACCATCCAATCCGGTTTCTCGGTGGGCTCTCCGGTCAGTCTGACGCTTGACCGACAAGTTTGTCATGGTCCTCTTCGGTGGTGGTGGTGGTGGTGGTGGTGGTGGTGGTGGTGCTGTTGTTGTTATTGTTGTTACGCCGTCCCGTCGTCTTGTTGTGCCCGAGTACCGACCATGGCCGTCGAATTGGCCATAGCATCCAAGGGGGGCACTGGCATGGTACTGATGCCTTGAATTGTAAAAGTTGCTCCAGAAAAGGACGATGCCACCACCTGAGAATGACGGCCCGGTTGAGCAGGATCTCGATACCGATGCATGAGGCGAAATCCTCCTCCTGTCTTGGGTCTTGGGGAAGAGGGTCTACGGGCCCGGGGGGGGGGGGGGGTTCTTGAGCGATGACGATCACTGCCAGGCTCGAACCCGAGGGGATGACGTCTGTTGTAGGGCCGCACTAGGCCACCACGAGTGATCGGGGCGGGAGGTGCGTGATCGATGATTTACGCATCGAGATGTGATTTCTTTCCACCGCCCTCTACGTCGTCGCTCATTCGCCTATACTGTACGCAGCCCAATAGCATGCTTAGCTAGCTCCCTTGGCCCAACGGGCAATGCGATGGTGGTGGTCTTGTTTTCTTATTGTTTCCCTCCTTCGTAATGCGCAAATCCCGTTGTGAGACCATGTCCTTTTACCATGGGACGATGCCTGAATGCCATGTTTTATTGCTGTTATTCTTCTTTGTGGCCATTGCTTCTCGAATTTCCTTCTCGCGTCTAAAGAGTCGAACCGTGATCTGGGGGAACACACAGATGGATGACAACCCGGCCGGTGTCACCCACCATCGCATCTTGCGCTCGAGCTTATGTCAGTAATTCTCCGACCGCTTGGACGGCAGACATGTTGGGGGTCTCGGTTGAGGTTTTTCTTTTTTTTTTCCTTTTTTCCCCCTTGGGTGGGCTACCTAGCTGGCCTGGCATGGGGCCGAGCAATGTTGGGATCTGGACATTCGGATGAATCATATCCATTTTGCCGTTGAACAATCTTCATCAACGCTGTCAGGAGGTGGCTCGTGACAGCGTGTCGTCTTGGATCCATGTTGGCGTAAAGCTCGTGCGATTGATGGAGCAACGCGAAAGGAGACTCATCTTGTCGAACCCGGAAATGTTCCCCATGGCGCTCAAGTCGGTTAGCAATTGGCCTCGCGGCCGGGTTTACGGCGTTCGTCACAAGGTGGTTGGTTTGAGGCGCAATCCGAGTAGGTGGACAGGTGCCCGAAAAGGGTGGTGGCCCATCAGACAAGCCAAGCCCTTCAACGTCAAGACAGCCTGCGTCAGTCACCACACTGTCAGTCACCTTTTTTGATCTCTCCCCGGCCGCCTTCACCGACGACCGACGACCGACAGGTGCCGATGCCTGTGCACACCATCCGCTTTGACTTGAAACCGTCGACTCGCAACCACGGTCTAGACGCCAGTCGTTCGTGGGCCAATGGCAGCTGGCGGGCTCGCGGCGAGGGGAGAAACCGAATCGGCAGCTGGACGAAATCATGTATCCGCAAGTCGCGACTTGTCGCGGGGTTCAAGGGCTCGGTGAAAGTGGCTTGGTTTGGTGGACGCGCCCCCCCCCCCGGCGGTCGAATTTTCTCCCCACCCTCTAACCAAGCAACCTCAGATTGCTGTTGGAATGAGACAGGGTGGGCCCGCCAATACCAACAGGGTTGACGATAGCATCAGCCAGCCCTTCAGCCAAGTCGAGAGCTTTGTGTTACCCCGTTTCTTCCATTCTTGAACTTGGGAGCCTCATCCATACGCAGCTGCGTAATCCCTGACCGAGAGGAATTCTTCAAGGACCATTCCATCACGAACAAAGCGGTCAATCCGGTCACGCTCATCTTCAACTCGAATCAGGTTGTCATCAAGTATGGACATCCGCTTGTCGATCAAAGCTGCCGACCGAGTAATGGAGTCGAGCTGTCCAAGAACAGTCCAAAGTAAACAAAAGGACCCCTAAGACGGTGGGCGTCTCGAGAGGAGCTGGGGCTGCTGCTAATGAAGAGGGGCTCCTCTCTGGCGGCTCGAACCTCTGTGCACTCGGGCAACCTCTCACAAACATGTCCTTGACCAGGTCATACGGGTGGAGCTCCAATCCAGGTTGCTGCCGATGCTGATCCTGATGCTGATACTGTCATGCCGTCCGTGTCGTCCGGGACAGCAACGCGAGACACGAGAATCTGTGTCGAGAGCTTCTTAAGTCTCCACTTCGTGAGTCGTGACTGCGTAACTACTACGTACTCCTGCACGAAGCTGGAGCATCTCGCCGTCGACAGTTGCGGTTACTGGGGGGGGGGGAGCTGTTGGAGCTCTCAACGACCCTGGCTGTGGAAGCTAGGTCGAGCCGGCCAACATGGCGGAGCATTAGAAACATGGCTTTAGTGTACCGCATGTACGTATGTAGTAGCTGCTGCAGCAGCTTAATGCTGCTTGGCTGGCTGCCCGCAATGCAGAGTACAGCTCTGCATCCGTCCGCGGGATCCGTCCATCCACGCTGCACACTCACTCTCTGCATATGAACCCGTACACACACATACATGGTACCGCACTCGCGTTGATGTACAGCATACCGGTAGCTGCAGCCGACCGCGTCGTGGGCGGGGGAACAGGTGGGCTGGCGCCGGTCGCCCATCACTCGGGCTCGTCCCCCGTTGCTTTCTGTTGCCCCGTGGAACAAATCCATGAGCTACTATGTAGACTGTCTGTCATTGAATTTTGCAAACAAAACATCGGCCGATTCTGCGGCCATGTCGCCAAAGTTTCGACGCTCTTGTCAGACGATCAATTTCCGCAGCCGCCGCCTTCGCTTCAGACCACATCTGGCCATTGAGCGCGATACATGTGCGAATATACGCAGCGTCATTGTCTCTTGCTCCTGCACGCAACATATTGTGGAGATGAGAGACTGAGCGTGCCGCTTCACCGCCGGCCGGTCTTAGACAGAGTTTGGCTGGCATCTGGCGTCTGGCAGCCTTCAACACCCGTGCCCTGCGCTTTGGGGTGTCGCGCCGCCGCCCGACTCCCATCGCTTGAATGCTCGTCCAGCGCCGCTGATGATGGAGGGAGGGGTTCGGTGATCAGCAGGCAAGCTGCCATTTGCCCGTCTGTTCGCTGCCAGACCAACCGAGGCTGGCGGGCCTAGACCGGCTGTGTGGAACAGCATCACGGGGACAACACAGAGAGTCGGGGCGGAGTCGACATCTGTGCTTCTGTCAGAATGTCGTTGACAGTTATCATCTCCGTGTATCGTTCGCTTAGGTTATGTCTGGTTTGGTCTGGTGGTGGCCGAGCTACCCCCTCTCCAAGCCGAGCAAGCTCCAGCTCCCCGAAGCCCCAGCTCCCCAAGCTCCCGAACTATTCCTAGTGTACTATGTAGCCTAGGAGAGCTCCATCGGTGCTGTGCCCACCAACCTTCCGAATCAGGATGCCTCGTTAGTCACCAAAGCCACAAGGGCCCGTCTCAGCCTTCGCGGGACCCTGGGATTCCTCTGTCAGCAGTTAGCGGCTTACAGCCAATTGAGGTACGATATCTGGCTCGTCGGCGAGTCCTAACAGGCGCGGGTTGTTTATTCGAGAACTGCAACGTGGAGTACAAGGTTGGTTCGCACAGGACGATGTAGCAGTGATAAGCAACCAATCCTTCCATTCCCAGGTGGGTAGGAGGAGCGGAGCCACAGCACGCAAACACTCGCACGGCACAAGTGAGTAGGTGGTGTAGCGTAGCCGGGGTCAAGGCCGGGAGCAAGGCCAGGGCCGATGCGCGGGGGTAAGCGAGGGACTGCCCTGGGCTTGGGAGAGAGAGAGAGCTCTGGCCAGTCGCGATGGTGGAGATGGAGATGAAGCCTTGTGAGTTGCCGATAACTCCCCCCCTGGGCGGTCCCCAGTCGCAGCTCAGCAGATCCCAGTCGATCCCACGTCGTCAGCCCAGGGCTGGCCCCGTTGGTTGCTGTGGGGAGAAGATGACGATGGGGCGAATGGACCGCTTCTTCTTCTTTTTTCTCCCTTCCAAATTTCCTTCTGTCCCCGGAGACTCGTTTCCCGCGTTGCTGGTCCATCGCTCTGAGATCCGCTTTGCGGAGAGCAGTAGCCGTTTTCTGAAGCACATGCCACGCTGGAAAGGGAAAGGAAAAAAAACTTTGCAGATTTGTTCAGCTATGTAACTTTGCCTATAGGGTGTGCAAATCTCAAAAGGGGGCGCCGCCGTGCATGGTCTCTGTGCCAGACCTGCCAAAACTCCGTCCTGGTTGTGCCGTCGAGGCCGAACGACTCGGTAGAACCGGTTTTGAGAGGCTCGGCCCCCCGGTTGGCTGGCCGCACTGTTGGGCCGACCTCACTTTGGGGAGCGCCAGGTTTGCCAGATGGAGACTACCTTACACAAACAGGGCCATCGAGATACATCGAGATATGGCCTGGGTCCTTTGTACGTCATTCTGGCCTTGGTGAATGTCACTGGAGGCCGCGCCGAGGGCATCCAGGAATGGGGTCATCTTTTGTAACCTTAAGAGCAAGAATGCACATTCGGTACAGCCCCCCCACTCCCCGCCGGAAGAAAAGAAGGCGTTGTATCTAGGAACCGACAGCCTCTGCGAACGACTGTGTTTTGTCATCCCCAGTCACGTCCGTTAATAGCCAGCAGTCAGCGGTCAGCAGCCACAATACGTCTGATATGGGGGATTCAGCCACCGTGCGATTTTGTGCCAACCTTGTCTCAAGCAAGACCCTTCTCGCAGACTTCGACCCGGCAACCGAAGAATGCTGCAAGGAGTCATGTTGGGCCCTGGAGTCTTACTTCGGTTCTCTTCACTTCTGGGCCATCGCCGTCTACGTAGTAGTGTATTTCCGCAGCCCGCTGCACGACAGGGCCCCTGCTGCGGCAGCGATTAGTCTGTCTTGGAAGATGTACCTTTGTGCGCGGTTGCTTGGTTAGCATCAGGTCCAGGTCGGAAGCTTGGTGTGCAGCCTGGTCTGAACAACCCCCGCCGGCGCCGAGCTGGAGGGATGACGAGACGGGCAAGACTTGGGAGATCACGAGCGTGGGAGCCCTGTCCGAAGCAGCCAGGCGTTTCCGTTTCTGTGGCTTCGAGGAACTGTAGCCTTGCCAACCTGTGTCGAATATTAAGGATGGAGGTGATGGCCAAGGGGTCTCGACGAATAGAGATGGGAATGGGACGAGTAGAGTGCAGAGAGCGGGTAGCGCAATAGGCAAGGCGGCGTCTGGTGTAATTGCTTGGGCCCCGATGCTGAACGCTGGTAGGTCAAACAGTTGGTTGCTAAGAGCAGGGGGGGAGTCAGTCAGTGTGTGTGTGTGCTGGCATACGAGCGACATACAGGAGAGACAAGACAGCACGCACTCTAATTGCCGTCCGTATCCGGTACCTGCTTGTGTACGGATACCTGGACAGAAGACGGCGTACTACCACCTAGGCACGGATTAGGAGATGCTCTGTAGGTAAGGCGAACACCAGACAGGGGGAGACAAGCTCGTTAAGGCGATACGCCAACACACCGCTCATTTCCTGGTGGCCAACGGTAGGAAACCTTAGAGGCACTGAGAATGAACGAGGTGCGGCTTAGTTGACGAAGATGGACGGTGCTGAACGATGATGTAAGTCGAGGGTCTAGGCCCGGTTTTACCAAGTCATGCTCGCTAGTGTAGGCGGAGGCATTTGAGAGGTTGACAAGACTGACAATCCCAGCTGGCAGCTCGAGCTGACAAGCCTGGCATCGCAAGTCGCCCACGGCCTCGACTTACCTGACTCTGATCGGTCGACTGACGGTCCTGAATGGCGTTTGGGCTCTTCGGAAGATTAGACTAGCGCCAGTCCATCAGCCACACGCGGCGGCCGTCGTCAACTAGATTACCGTGGTCGATAGTCCGGGGCGAAGGCGAGCTTGTGAAACTGGATAGATCGATAGGGCAGCAGGGCCGTTGGGGGCAAAAAGGGACGGGCGGAGGATGGCTTGCGATAGAGCATGTCGTTGGTATCCTTTTCTAACGCAGGCCATCTGTTCCCCGCGTGTATCCGAGTTGCCGCTCGCTGTACTAGGTGTTTTGTATCGCTGAACTCTCGAATGCGTTACCGGAGGACGTATCCTACACTGAAGTCAACCGGATATCCGTTGCGCCTTGAACGTTTGGCAAGCTAAGGAAATATCGGATTGGTCCTAGGCTCGATGGTTCATGAGACAGAGTAGTGCAGGGCAAGAGGGAGAAAGGAGTACCTAGGAGTATAAGTGATCCATCCTTGGCAAGGAACAATGCAAAGTCCTGGCATATCGAGCGTTGTTTGAGCTAGAATTAGACTTGCACAGCACAAAGCACGGCACAAAGGGCACCGCTCCATCCAACGGGGGCGAAACGTCCTTGCCTTAGTAACACATCTTTGTCTACCTTACCTAGGTAGGTAAGGTACTAGGAGGTAAGGTAAGGTACGACCACCTGGGAAGGCAGGAAAGGAGATGAAAAGAAGGCAAGTACATTCGTAGGTACTTTCCCCTGTGTGTTACCTCACTGCTGTACGTACCGTACCTTCCTTACGGTGCCAATGAATCTTCCGCTGGTTGGATGATATTGGGTCGACACCGGGTCCGAAGCACGGTTTCTTTCCCCTTCTTTCTACGGATACACTAGGTAATTAATGAATATTCTCTGCTCATTTTCTCTCCCTGCAGACGGAGCACCAGACTACCAAACCCTTCCACTGGGCAACCCGACTTCGGCTTCGGCTTCCGCCGTCACTGGCGTGGAAACAACTGGGGTCGAGAAGGGTTTTTTCACATTCGTTTCCCTTGGATACACGCTTGCGAAGAGGTCCGGGTCCGGGTACGGGCAGATATAGTGGGCACCAGGTCCCTCAGACAGCGTATAGTTCCATTTTCTCAGCATGGAAGTCTCAGAGACGCAGCAACGACAACGGGGTCCTGACGGGTCGAACGGAAACATGACACTGGCTTACTGGTGCAATGGTTTGACAGGGCGGTTCCGACTGGATCCCGTGTCCCAGAAGCTGCCCAGCGACCGTCTTGGATGCTCCAGTGATGGACGGCCACAGAGACCACAGACCACCGGGCAGTCCACACGGAGTAGAAGTGCAAAACTCACAGACCACTGCGGGCATCAAAAACTCTTCTCAGAGACCCCCCGATCTAACGCCAGACAGGAATAGGACCGACCGGGTGGGCGACGACTTGACAAATTCGAAGCACGGGAACCACTTGAGCCGCTGTGGACTCTTCACCTCACAGGGAACTTGGAAACCAGATCGACTAGACGGCGTTCTTCGTGACATTAATGCTGCCTTGATATACATACCTACTACATCTACGTACCGTACCTACCTTTGGATGGTATGGAATCCACGGGAGTACAGCGCGAATACAGATAGAGTACGTGCACTTAGTGCCGGGCCCTAGAACCACCTCGACCACGCCAGCGGAGTGAGCATGTCAGAATGGCCCCTATGCTATGGTGTGGAAGAGGCCCCCTGAGAGGCTGACGCCTCATCCGATAGAAGCACCCATTCGTACCATCGTCACCTGGGGCAGCTCGGTGGGGTGAACATGGGAAAGCCGCCGCTCGCTAGAGTGCGGTAAGCAACCGGCCTGCAAACCATCATCAATCGTTCCGGCAACCGCCTGTAAGGGGGGGAGTTTCCCGGGGGATTTGGGGTCAAACGTCGGGCCCCCTGTACGCCGCAACGGCGTTG